>JAPFFF010000016.1:3000000-3150055 GCA_039105265.1 Tritrichomonas musculus | reverse complement strand
CATGACTGACATGTGATTTGAAAAGTCGGTGAAGTGATTATTGCAACCGATGTTGCACGAGAATGAGACCGCCAGCGAGTTTAATACATTGTATACATGGGAAACAAAAGGCGAACGTGGGAAGGAGCAAAAATTGAATGGAACCGCCGGAACCGTGCTCGGATGGACGAAGGTCTCAGGGAGGAGCACCTTCTGGCTGAGTTCTGCATCTGATGCAGGTACTGCCGGGCGGTTTCGGTCGAGTATTGGTTGCCCATTCGAAATGATCATTTGTCCTCGGGCAACCAATACACCTTCAACTGACTTATCCTTTGCAAGGTAACTCAGAGGGGAACGGGCAGCCAGTGAAGGATCGCTCGTAATGACGAACCAAGAGGGGTTCTGACCACCCTCTGGATTCGTCGGATTATAGTGTACTCCTGACTGCAGGAGTACCTCTGTCGTCCTTTGTGTATTAGGAACTATGAGATTTCTGGCGCAATTTGGTCGGCTCGTAGAATCACTTAGATGCGCATCTGATCTAAATTCTTCGGAATCTGAAAAGTCTGGGGAAACGTTGGAATCGCTCTGTGAGGTACTCCGTATGTTGATAGGAGCAGGTCCAACCGGCGGGTGCCGCTGCTCCGTAGGATATGAAATTCGATCTGTGATTGGAGAAGTAGCGAGTTTGTTGTAATTTATATTGAAAGGGCTATCTACTGTACTAATTTGAGGCGAAAAACTGCGAAATTCGGGTGTTCCATTTCCATCATCATCAGAAAAATTTCCACCAAAATCATCAATTTTGGTATCAATCGAATCAGCGTCGAGTGCTAATTCGGAAAATCTAGGTTTGGTCGTGCAAAAAAGCATATATGAAAACTAAAAAAAAATCTCCTCCCGTGTGGTAAATTCGTTTATTAATCATTAGAGTAAGTATAAAATACTAATAAACGAGAGTGATGATTCACTCACAATAAAATAAAAGGGGCGGGCCCCAACAAAAAAGTCTGCCTAAAATTCAGAAGAGGAGTGTTGGACTCCCTCCTCTTCGGTAGCGGAGGCAGGGTCGGCACCTTGAGTTTGGTTCCATAGTGGGGTGGTGCCTGGATTTTCCAGTACGTCAGTTTCATCATCAGTAGTGTCAAGCTCAGACGGGGGGCCCGACCTGTCAACATCCGCACTTGCATCAATGAGTTCCCGCCATTCTTCGTCGTCCAGGATGTTGACAGAGTTGTACTCATCGTCTGCGGACTCCCCGTCGGTAACATTGGAGCTAGTATCATTGAGATCATTAGAATCATCGTCACCATCAGTATCAAGAACATTAACATTTTCAACATCGTTATCATAATCGTTACCATTATCGTTATCGTTATCGTTATCTTCATCTTCATTGTTGTCGTTAACCCTCTTCTTAATCTTAGTATCAATGTACAATATCATAGATTCCCGTAAAGCGGCTGCTACCATCCTCCATGCAAGTTTGAGTGCGTCTTTGGTCGTGACTGTCACTTTCTTGAGTTCATTGATGGTGTCATCGGGTATTGCACCGAGGGAGGAGACAATGAACACAAATAGCGACACATTGCAGTTCAACTGGTTTCTGCAATCATCGACAAGCTTCTGGTACTTGTTCAACTTCTCTCTGCGTCGTATGACTAAGGTGGATTCATCATCATCGCCAGATAACATTCCGTATGGGATGGTGAATTCAGCTATCTTCAGCTGGTCACCGTCCCACCACCATACATCTGGTCTGAGAGAAGCAGAGTCACCAGTGATGTGTTCGTTGCTGCGTCCACGAACACTTTGGTTACAATGCACGATGACTCTCTTCTTTTCGGTAAGGTACTTGCAAAGTACCTTGACAACTTCGTCGTGTCTCTTTGTGAATTTGTGTTTGCACCGCTTGCACCCGTTTAAGATGTGATTGAGAGTTTCAATCTGTCCACAACGAGTGCAACGGTTACTCATTTGAGGGTTTCTGTGAGCAGCAAGTGATGCTGTCATGAGCGTATTCGTACGTGCTTTGATAGCGAATCTGACAACAGAGTCCGCCATCAAAGCATTGGGCTTCATGAAGTAGTTGCTCAATGGTGAGTTTTTCAATGTCGTGAATGTATGTCCTCTCATCTTGTGCTGACAAAGATCTGAATAGTAACGGTCACTCATGACTTTCATGATGTGTTTAACAACATTAGAGGTGTTAACATCATATGTGACATTACTATTCAGATCTTTGAGCGTAAACATATCATCTTTGAGTATCAGACCCATGTTAGCGTCGTGCAAAGCTTTAACACATCGGGCTAAGATGTTCGACGTCCCGCGGTTACGCTTTGCATCTAACGCACCATTGTCTTTAACTTTTAGGTGCAAGAACGGTGAAGTCAAGTCGATGGTAGCATCCCTGAAGATGATCTCGGCTTCATCAGAAGCCTTGACCATATCACGGATGCTTTTATCGTTAGACTCCATCAAAGCAATGTAGAGTCTGATAGTGAGAGCTTTCTGGCGATCTGTGAGTTTCTGTATGTAAAGACCGCCATCGTTTTTCGTCGTGTAGAACCAGGCGGTTGGAATACCAGCAGCACCGATCATTTTGGACAGTTTGCCCCGAATGAGTTCATCTAAGCGACTGAGGCAATTTGTCGGTGCTGTGTTCGCCATCAGTTCGTAGTCAATCTTGGGAATCACGAACCGTTTGATGGCGTCAACCGCCTGTGTGAACCGAAGAGCGCTGCCAGTAATTCGAATGACGTCCTTCGTCATGTCTTCGATTCGCCGAAAAACGTGATGTTTACGCTGCGAAGATTTGCACGCGATTGGAAGTCCGAGATACGTTGTATTGTTCTGAATACTGATGTTATCAATACGTCCTCCAGCAATGGTGAAGTTGTCGTTCAACACACTGCGAGAACCATTGTGAGCAATGTATGTGAAAGCGTGGCACTTCTTGCAGTTGATCTTCATGTCGCCTGCATAACTGCAGAAGTGCTCCACGACCGAAAGCAAGTTCTTCATCCCGACTTCCGAGTCCGAGAACACGATTATGTCATCGGCGTAAGCTTGAACGGTTGTCGCTGAGTCCAACCAATGATAACCGTCCTCCTTGCAAGCGTTCAACCGCGCGAGGAGAGGTTCGATACAAATGTTGAATAACGTCGGACTCAGCGGACAACCTTGCTTGACGCCTTTGCGAAAACAGATAGAATTAGATCGTCTGTTGTTGCTGATGATCTTTGTCGAAGAGTCTCTGTACGAATTAATAATCGTTTTAACAAAAGAAAGATCAAAGCCAATGTCTGTAAGATTCTTTTTAATAAGTTTATGTGGTACGGAACCAAATGCATCAGAAAAGTCGATCGTCGTGATGTAGAGTGACTTTTGGTTCCGTGCAGCATCGTGTATCATCTCATCAACCACAGTTGCATGCTCAGCCGCCCCAGCTGGAATACGCATGAATCCTTTCTGACTCGGTGATATGAACCTATGTTTTGAATTCAGCGTTTGAAGCGAGCGGCTGATGTGACACATCAGCATCCGATAAATCGTCGGAGTGATGGTGATAGGACGCCACGAATGGGCGTCGTCAGGGTCTCCTTTCTTAAACAACATGACGGTTTTGTTCATTTTCAACACCTCCGGAAAGAGACCCGTGTCAAGCATGCAACACAACACATTCTTGATGATCGTCGCCGTGACACTCCCGCCAACCTTCCACACACCATTTGAAATGCCGTCGCATCCGACGGCAGACAGATTGGATCTCGATCTGACCGCTTTGAGAATAGCTTCTTCGTTGAGGATGAGTGATTTGAGTTCATCAGAATTATTCGATGAAATTCTGCGCTGAAGAGTGTAAACACCATCTGGGTCATCCCCGAGAGCAGCAGCATCGCTCCACGAGGACCCGTACACGTTCTCGAAATCTTCGACTGGGACGACACATTCCGGTGTGTCGTCGTTCAACACGAACCAGTCGAGTGTACGTTTGGCGTCTTCAGCGTAGAATTTCTGAAGGAACTTCTTGTAGCCAAGCGAGGAAGGAGAGTTGTTGAGAATCTCCAATTCCTCTAGCTTGGCACGTATGAATTTCATCCTTTCATCGTAATGCTCATCGTAAATCAAACCGTCAATTGAGTCCAAGTCACCACTCCCAAGAAGTTGAGAGAACTCCAAAGGAGCCTGTGACAGAAAGCGAACAAGCTTCTCTTTGATGTCTGCGATGACATTACGTTGAGGTTGATCGAGATCTTCATCAGTGATGTGAATACGGGAATGCAGGAGTTCAATACCAGCGATGAATTTGGAGGCCGACTTCATCTGAATCGGTGTCTCCAAGGAATGCGGGCGACGAATCTTATCTGAACCTCTCCGAGCCGAACGAACGAACTTCCTAATCGACTTCCGTAGAATGAGAATGATTTTCGAAATCATCCCTTCGCAGAGAAGCATTCGGCTGCTCTTTTCCAAAGAGTCAGAGAGGTAAATAGCTTCATTATACCAATTGAGAACATCCTTGACTTCACTGTTAAACACTTCTTCGAACTTTTTCCTGTGTTTCGCTAAACGGTCACCCCACAGCTTCGGGAGGTGCACGAAATCATCATCTTCCTTCATGCACCTCGACTTCCAATTCTCAGCTTTGGACAGGCAACTCTCAATGTCCACGATCGAAGCTGACGCTGGGTGAGCCGGATGTTCATCAATTGTGTGAGTATCTTCTTCGCTAGATGAAGAGACTGAATGCAAGTGCGCCTCAGGTAGTCTCTCGTTGGCAGGTATGAACCCAGCCTGTCGTCTCCGTCTGCGTGAGTCTTCCCCGCGACGACGATCTTCCATCACTTGGAGATCCACCGATTCGTCTGCCCGAGGTTGCACTGGCATCTGTCTCTCATCATCTTGAGTGACTCTGTTCTCACTCCTCACAATCTTGATTCTCTCCAGGTCAGTGTTGGCTTCACGAATTTCATCGTCATCGGTTTCAGGCGAAAGCCAATTAACGGATATACTGATGTCGATTGCCTGAACCCGATGACCTTCAACATTGGCCTGGGGATGTGATCTGTTGGTATGCTGTTTGACTGTAGCTTTGTCTCTACCAACGAAGTCCTTGCATTTCATGCACAAGGAACCGTGCAGGTCATGGTAAACATCGCTAGCCACAAGTAATTTCCGATGTTTCTTAGCGTGCAGAATGCTCATCGCCCAGAAGACTCCAACTTCACGTTTAAGCGCTTCCATGTCCTGGTGCGATGAGCCCATGTGGCTGCTCAATGAGTTCGCTCTGCTGACCAAGTAGTCGCAGTCGCTGCACGGACAAACGTGAATGGTACGATAGTGAAAAGCGTCAGGCGGAAGGTGAGGTGAATCGATCTTCCACCTCAGCTTCCTGCCGACAATGTACTCGAACGCCGCTTGCTCCAGAGGAATGTTATTCGTCGTGTGCGTCGATTTGAGGTGAAAAGACAAGGACGCACATGTGGGAAACGTTTTGTCGCAGCAAGGGCAGTAAAACTGCCCAACTCCTAACCATCTGTCTTTCTGATACATGAGGAGAATGATAGGAGTGTCAACGTCGCTAACGTTTGCGAATGGTGAAGTGTCGATGTTTGCCACCTGCAAGATATCAATGAGAGACTTCATGTCTGTTTTGGTCTTCACACCAGCCAATTCGCTCACGATCCAATCAATGGAAACATTGTCACCCACAGGTGAAGAAGGATTATCATCACTACCACCGTGATTGTCATCATCGGAATGATCAGAGTGTTCAGAGTGAGAATGAGCATCGGTGAACTCTTCAGCACCACTAACAACGCTGCTTGTACCAGAAGAGTTACTGGTAGTTTGAGTACCTAAGGAGTTGGTTCGAGATCCGAGGAAATTATTGTTTGAGAATGTGTTAAGCAACGAATGGTTTCCAGAGAGAGTAAATAGTGGAACCACTTTCTCATTGATCTCGAACACAAACTTAGGTACCTCAATCACTGATGTGAATAATTTCTCCTTCGTGACTACTTGATGATGATCGATGTGAGCAGTTGACGTGACAACCCGATCGTCAACGCCAACAGAATGGTGCGTGATGTGAGCCGTTGACGTGACGGTTTGGTTGTCAACGTCAACGTTGTGGTGAGTGACGTGAGCTGTTGACGCGACAACCCGATTGTCAACGTCAACAGCGTGATGAGCGACGTGAGCTGTTGACTTGACAATCTGATTGTCAACGTCAACAGCGTGATGAGCGACGTGAGCTGTTGACTTGACAATCTGATTGTCAACGTCAACAGCGTGATGAGCGACGTGAGCTGTTGACTTGACAATCTGATTGTCAACGTCAACAGCGTGATGAGCGACGTAAGCTGTTGACTTGACAATCTGATTGTCAACGTCGACAGCGTGATGAGCGACGTGAGCTGTTGATTTGACAATCTGATTGTCAACGTCAACAGCGTGATGAGCGACGTGAGCTGTTGACTTGACAGTTTGATTGTCAACGTCAACAGTGTGATGAGCGACGTGAGCTGTTGACTTGACAGTCTGATTGTCAACGTCAACAGCGTGATGAGCGACGTGGGCTGTTGACTTGACAATCTGATTGTCAACGTCAACAGAATGATTAGCAACGAGGGCTGTTGACTTGACAGTCTGATAGTCAACGTCAACAGAATGATGAGCGACGTGGGCTGTTGACTTGACAATCTGATTGTCAACGTCAACATTATGATGTACCACGTGTGCCGTTGACGCGACAATCTGATTGTCGACGTCAACAGCGTGATGAGCGACGTGGGCTGTTGACTTGACAATCTGATTGTCAACGTCAACAGAATGATTAGCAACGAGGGCTGTTGACTTGACAGTCTGATAGTCAACGTCAACAGAATGATGAGCGACGTGGGCTGTTGACTTGACAATCTGATTGTCAACGTCAACATTATGATGTACCACGTGTGCCGTTGACGCGACAATCTGATTGTCGACGTCAACGCTATGATGAGCAACATGAGCCATTGACGCGACAACCCGATTGTCGACGTCAACGCTGTGGTGAGCTACATGAGCAGTTGACTCGACAGTCTGGTTGTCGACGTCAACGCTATGATGAACAAGATTAACATTGTTATGAGAAACATTATAGTTAGAGATATTATTATTAATGAAACTATTATTAGTGAAACTATTACTATTATTAACATTGAACATATTGGTATTCATGACTGACATGTGATTTGAAAAGTCGGTGAAGTGATTATTGCAACCGATGTTGCACGAGAATGAGACCGCCAGCGAGTTTAATACATTGTATACATGGGAAACAAAAGGCGAACGTGGGAAGGAGCAAAAATTGAATGGAACCGCCGGAACCGTGCTCGGATGGACGAAGGTCTCAGGGAGGAGCACCTTCTGGCTGAGTTCTGCATCTGATGCAGGTACTGCCGGGCGGTTTCGGTCGAGTATTGGTTGCCCATTCGAAATGATCATTTGTCCTCGGGCAACCAATACACCTTCAACTGACTTATCCTTTGCAAGGTAACTCAGAGGGGAACGGGCAGCCAGTGAAGGATCGCTCGTAATGACGAACCAAGAGGGGTTCTGACCACCCTCTGGATTCGTCGGATTATAGTGTACTCCTGACTGCAGGAGTACCTCTGTCGTCCTTTGTGTATTAGGAACTATGAGATTTCTGGCGCAATTTGGTCGGCTCGTAGAATCACTTAGATGCGCATCTGATCTAAATTCTTCGGAATCTGAAAAGTCTGGGGAAACGTTGGAATCGCTCTGTGAGGTACTCCGTATGTTGATAGGAGCAGGTCCAACCGGCGGGTGCCGCTGCTCCGTAGGATATGAAATTCGATCTGTGAGTGAGTATTGCGAGGGAAGATTATGAGGAACATTTGGAACATATCGAGGCTGTGTATTTGATTGAGTTGAGTTCGGGGCAAACTGGTCCCCGTTTTGGTGCGTCTTTGAATTGATCTCTCTTGAGTGGCGAGATATTGGAGAAGTAGCGAGTTTGTTGTAATTTATATTGAAAGGGCTATCTACTGTACTAATTTGAGGCGAAAAACTGCGAAATTCGGGTGTTCCATTTCCATCATCATCAGAAAAATTTCCACCAAAATCATCAATTTTGGTATCAATCGAATCAGCGTCGAGTGCTAATTCGGAAAATCTAGGTTTGGTCGTGCAAAAAAGCATATATGAAAACTAAAAAAAAATCTCCTCCCGTGTGGTAAATTCGTTTATTAATCATTAGAGTAAGTATAAAATACTAATAAACGAGAGTGATGATTCACTCACAATAAAATAAAAGGGGCGGGCCCCAACAAAAAAGTCTGCCTAAAATTCAGAAGAGGAGTGTTGGACTCCCTCCTCTTCGGTAGCGGAGGCAGGGTCGGCACCTTGAGTTTGGTTCCATAGTGGGGTGGTGCCTGGATTTTCCAGTACGTCAGTTTCATCATCAGTAGTGTCAAGCTCAGACGGGGGGCCCGACCTGTCAACATCCGCACTTGCATCAATGAGTTCCCGCCATTCTTCGTCGTCCAGGATGTTGACAGAGTTGTACTCATCGTCTGCGGACTCCCCGTCGGTAACATTGGAGCTAGTATCATTGAGATCATTAGAATCATCGTCACCATCAGTATCAAGAACATTAACATTTTCAACATCGTTATCATAATCGTTACCATTATCGTTATCGTTATCGTTATCTTCATCTTCATTGTTGTCGTTAACCCTCTTCTTAATCTTAGTATCAATGTACAATATCATAGATTCCCGTAAAGCGGCTGCTACCATCCTCCATGCAAGTTTGAGTGCGTCTTTGGTCGTGACTGTCACTTTCTTGAGTTCATTGATGGTGTCATCGGGTATTGCACCGAGGGAGGAGACAATGAACACAAATAGCGACACATTGCAGTTCAACTGGTTTCTGCAATCATCGACAAGCTTCTGGTACTTGTTCAACTTCTCTCTGCGTCGTATGACTAAGGTGGATTCATCATCATCGCCAGATAACATTCCGTATGGGATGGTGAATTCAGCTATCTTCAGCTGGTCACCGTCCCACCACCATACATCTGGTCTGAGAGAAGCAGAGTCACCAGTGATGTGTTCGTTGCTGCGTCCACGAACACTTTGGTTACAATGCACGATGACTCTCTTCTTTTCGGTAAGGTACTTGCAAAGTACCTTGACAACTTCGTCGTGTCTCTTTGTGAATTTGTGTTTGCACCGCTTGCACCCGTTTAAGATGTGATTGAGAGTTTCAATCTGTCCACAACGAGTGCAACGGTTACTCATTTGAGGGTTTCTGTGAGCAGCAAGTGATGCTGTCATGAGCGTATTCGTACGTGCTTTGATAGCGAATCTGACAACAGAGTCCGCCATCAAAGCATTGGGCTTCATGAAGTAGTTGCTCAATGGTGAGTTTTTCAATGTCGTGAATGTATGTCCTCTCATCTTGTGCTGACAAAGATCTGAATAGTAACGGTCACTCATGACTTTCATGATGTGTTTAACAACATTAGAGGTGTTAACATCATATGTGACATTACTATTCAGATCTTTGAGCGTAAACATATCATCTTTGAGTATCAGACCCATGTTAGCGTCGTGCAAAGCTTTAACACATCGGGCTAAGATGTTCGACGTCCCGCGGTTACGCTTTGCATCTAACGCACCATTGTCTTTAACTTTTAGGTGCAAGAACGGTGAAGTCAAGTCGATGGTAGCATCCCTGAAGATGATCTCGGCTTCATCAGAAGCCTTGACCATATCACGGATGCTTTTATCGTTAGACTCCATCAAAGCAATGTAGAGTCTGATAGTGAGAGCTTTCTGGCGATCTGTGAGTTTCTGTATGTAAAGACCGCCATCGTTTTTCGTCGTGTAGAACCAGGCGGTTGGAATACCAGCAGCACCGATCATTTTGGACAGTTTGCCCCGAATGAGTTCATCTAAGCGACTGAGGCAATTTGTCGGTGCTGTGTTCGCCATCAGTTCGTAGTCAATCTTGGGAATCACGAACCGTTTGATGGCGTCAACCGCCTGTGTGAACCGAAGAGCGCTGCCAGTAATTCGAATGACGTCCTTCGTCATGTCTTCGATTCGCCGAAAAACGTGATGTTTACGCTGCGAAGATTTGCACGCGATTGGAAGTCCGAGATACGTTGTATTGTTCTGAATACTGATGTTATCAATACGTCCTCCAGCAATGGTGAAGTTGTCGTTCAACACACTGCGAGAACCATTGTGAGCAATGTATGTGAAAGCGTGGCACTTCTTGCAGTTGATCTTCATGTCGCCTGCATAACTGCAGAAGTGCTCCACGACCGAAAGCAAGTTCTTCATCCCGACTTCCGAGTCCGAGAACACGATTATGTCATCGGCGTAAGCTTGAACGGTTGTCGCTGAGTCCAACCAATGATAACCGTCCTCCTTGCAAGCGTTCAACCGCGCGAGGAGAGGTTCGATACAAATGTTGAATAACGTCGGACTCAGCGGACAACCTTGCTTGACGCCTTTGCGAAAACAGATAGAATTAGATCGTCTGTTGTTGCTGATGATCTTTGTCGAAGAGTCTCTGTACGAATTAATAATCGTTTTAACAAAAGAAAGATCAAAGCCAATGTCTGTAAGATTCTTTTTAATAAGTTTATGTGGTACGGAACCAAATGCATCAGAAAAGTCGATCGTCGTGATGTAGAGTGACTTTTGGTTCCGTGCAGCATCGTGTATCATCTCATCAACCACAGTTGCATGCTCAGCCGCCCCAGCTGGAATACGCATGAATCCTTTCTGACTCGGTGATATGAACCTATGTTTTGAATTCAGCGTTTGAAGCGAGCGGCTGATGTGACACATCAGCATCCGATAAATCGTCGGAGTGATGGTGATAGGACGCCACGAATGGGCGTCGTCAGGGTCTCCTTTCTTAAACAACATGACGGTTTTGTTCATTTTCAACACCTCCGGAAAGAGACCCGTGTCAAGCATGCAACACAACACATTCTTGATGATCGTCGCCGTGACACTCCCGCCAACCTTCCACACACCATTTGAAATGCCGTCGCATCCGACGGCAGACAGATTGGATCTCGATCTGACCGCTTTGAGAATAGCTTCTTCGTTGAGGATGAGTGATTTGAGTTCATCAGAATTATTCGATGAAATTCTGCGCTGAAGAGTGTAAACACCATCTGGGTCATCCCCGAGAGCAGCAGCATCGCTCCACGAGGACCCGTACACGTTCTCGAAATCTTCGACTGGGACGACACATTCCGGTGTGTCGTCGTTCAACACGAACCAGTCGAGTGTACGTTTGGCGTCTTCAGCGTAGAATTTCTGAAGGAACTTCTTGTAGCCAAGCGAGGAAGGAGAGTTGTTGAGAATCTCCAATTCCTCTAGCTTGGCACGTATGAATTTCATCCTTTCATCGTAATGCTCATCGTAAATCAAACCGTCAATTGAGTCCAAGTCACCACTCCCAAGAAGTTGAGAGAACTCCAAAGGAGCCTGTGACAGAAAGCGAACAAGCTTCTCTTTGATGTCTGCGATGACATTACGTTGAGGTTGATCGAGATCTTCATCAGTGATGTGAATACGGGAATGCAGGAGTTCAATACCAGCGATGAATTTGGAGGCCGACTTCATCTGAATCGGTGTCTCCAAGGAATGCGGGCGACGAATCTTATCTGAACCTCTCCGAGCCGAACGAACGAACTTCCTAATCGACTTCCGTAGAATGAGAATGATTTTCGAAATCATCCCTTCGCAGAGAAGCATTCGGCTGCTCTTTTCCAAAGAGTCAGAGAGGTAAATAGCTTCATTATACCAATTGAGAACATCCTTGACTTCACTGTTAAACACTTCTTCGAACTTTTTCCTGTGTTTCGCTAAACGGTCACCCCACAGCTTCGGGAGGTGCACGAAATCATCATCTTCCTTCATGCACCTCGACTTCCAATTCTCAGCTTTGGACAGGCAACTCTCAATGTCCACGATCGAAGCTGACGCTGGGTGAGCCGGATGTTCATCAATTGTGTGAGTATCTTCTTCGCTAGATGAAGAGACTGAATGCAAGTGCGCCTCAGGTAGTCTCTCGTTGGCAGGTATGAACCCAGCCTGTCGTCTCCGTCTGCGTGAGTCTTCCCCGCGACGACGATCTTCCATCACTTGGAGATCCACCGATTCGTCTGCCCGAGGTTGCACTGGCATCTGTCTCTCATCATCTTGAGTGACTCTGTTCTCACTCCTCACAATCTTGATTCTCTCCAGGTCAGTGTTGGCTTCACGAATTTCATCGTCATCGGTTTCAGGCGAAAGCCAATTAACGGATATACTGATGTCGATTGCCTGAACCCGATGACCTTCAACATTGGCCTGGGGATGTGATCTGTTGGTATGCTGTTTGACTGTAGCTTTGTCTCTACCAACGAAGTCCTTGCATTTCATGCACAAGGAACCGTGCAGGTCATGGTAAACATCGCTAGCCACAAGTAATTTCCGATGTTTCTTAGCGTGCAGAATGCTCATCGCCCAGAAGACTCCAACTTCACGTTTAAGCGCTTCCATGTCCTGGTGCGATGAGCCCATGTGGCTGCTCAATGAGTTCGCTCTGCTGACCAAGTAGTCGCAGTCGCTGCACGGACAAACGTGAATGGTACGATAGTGAAAAGCGTCAGGCGGAAGGTGAGGTGAATCGATCTTCCACCTCAGCTTCCTGCCGACAATGTACTCGAACGCCGCTTGCTCCAGAGGAATGTTATTCGTCGTGTGCGTCGATTTGAGGTGAAAAGACAAGGACGCACATGTGGGAAACGTTTTGTCGCAGCAAGGGCAGTAAAACTGCCCAACTCCTAACCATCTGTCTTTCTGATACATGAGGAGAATGATAGGAGTGTCAACGTCGCTAACGTTTGCGAATGGTGAAGTGTCGATGTTTGCCACCTGCAAGATATCAATGAGAGACTTCATGTCTGTTTTGGTCTTCACACCAGCCAATTCGCTCACGATCCAATCAATGGAAACATTGTCACCCACAGGTGAAGAAGGATTATCATCACTACCACCGTGATTGTCATCATCGGAATGATCAGAGTGTTCAGAGTGAGAATGAGCATCGGTGAACTCTTCAGCACCACTAACAACGCTGCTTGTACCAGAAGAGTTACTGGTAGTTTGAGTACCTAAGGAGTTGGTTCGAGATCCGAGGAAATTATTGTTTGAGAATGTGTTAAGCAACGAATGGTTTCCAGAGAGAGTAAATAGTGGAACCACTTTCTCATTGATCTCGAACACAAACTTAGGTACCTCAATCACTGATGTGAATAATTTCTCCTTCGTGACTACTTGATGATGATCGATGTGAGCAGTTGACGTGACAACCCGATCGTCAACGCCAACAGAATGGTGCGTGATGTGAGCCGTTGACGTGACGGTTTGGTTGTCAACGTCAACGTTGTGGTGAGTGACGTGAGCTGTTGACGCGACAACCCGATTGTCAACGTCAACAGCGTGATGAGCGACGTGAGCTGTTGACTTGACAGTTTGATTGTCAACGTCAACAGTGTGATGAGCGACGTGAGCTGTTGACTTGACAGTCTGATTGTCAACGTCAACAGCGTGATGAGCGACTTGAGCTGTTGACTTGACAGTCTGATTGTCAACGTCAACAGTGTGATGAGCGACGTGAGCTGTTGACTTGACAGTCTGATTGTCAACGTCAACAGCGTGATGAGCGACGTGGGCTGTTGACTTGACAATCTGATTGTCAACGTCAACAGAATGATTAGCGAGGGCTGTTGACTTGACAGTCTGATAGTCAACGTCAACAGAATGATGAGCGACGTGGGCTGTTGACTTGACAATCTGATTGTCAACGTCAACAGATGTACCACGTGTGCCGTTGACGCGACAATCTGATTGTCAACGTCAACAGAATGATTAGCAACGAGGGCTGTTGACTTGACAGTCTGATAGTCAACGTCAACAGAATGATGAGCGACGTGGGCTGTTGACTTGACAATCTGATTGTCAACGTCAACATTATGATGTACCACGTGTGCCGTTGACGCGACAATCTGATTGTCGACGTCAACAGCGTGATGAGCGACGTGGGCTGTTGACTTGACAATCTGATTGTCAACGTCAACAGAATGATTAGCAACGAGGGCTGTTGACTTGACAGTCTGATAGTCAACGTCAACAGAATGATGAGCGACGTGGGCTGTTGACTTGACAATCTGATTGTCAACGTCAACATTATGATGTACCACGTGTGCCGTTGACGCGACAATCTGATTGTCGACGTCAACGCTATGATGAGCAACATGAGCCATTGACGCGACAACCCGATTGTCGACGTCAACGCTGTGGTGAGCTACATGAGCAGTTGACTCGACAGTCTGGTTGTCTACGTCAACGCTATGATGAACAAGATTAACATTGTTATGAGAAACATTATAGTTAGAGATATTATTATTAATGAAACTATTATTAGTGAAACTATTACTATTATTAACATTGAACATATTGGTATTCATGACTGACATGTGATTTGAAAAGTCGGTGAAGTGATTATTGCAACCGATGTTGCACGAGAATGAGACCGCCAGCGAGTTTAATACATTGTATACATGGGAAACAAAAGGCGAACGTGGGAAGGAGCAAAAATTGAATGGAACCGCCGGAACCGTGCTCGGATGGACGAAGGTCTCAGGGAGGAGCACCTTCTGGCTGAGTTCTGCATCTGATGCAGGTACTGCCGGGCGGTTTCGGTCGAGTATTGGTTGCCCATTCGAAATGATCATTTGTCCTCGGGCAACCAATACACCTTCAACTGACTTATCCTTTGCAAGGTAACTCAGAGGGGAACGGGCAGCCAGTGAAGGATCGCTCGTAATGACGAACCAAGAGGGGTTCTGACCACCCTCTGGATTCGTCGGATTATAGTGTACTCCTGACTGCAGGAGTACCTCTGTCGTCCTTTGTGTATTAGGAACTATGAGATTTCTGGCGCAATTTGGTCGGCTCGTAGAATCACTTAGATGCGCATCTGATCTAAATTCTTCGGAATCTGAAAAGTCTGGGGAAACGTTGGAATCGCTCTGTGAGGTACTCCGTATGTTGATAGGAGCAGGTCCAACCGGCGGGTGCCGCTGCTCCGTAGGATATGAAATTCGATCTGTGAGTGAGTATTGCGAGGGAAGATTATGAGGAACATTTGGAACATATCGAGGCTGTGTATTTGATTGAGTTGAGTTCGGGGCAAACTGGTCCCCGTTTTGGTGCGTCTTTGAATTGATCTCTCTTGAGTGGCGAGATATTGGAGAAGTAGCGAGTTTGTTGTAATTTATATTGAAAGGGCTATCTACTGTACTAATTTGAGGCGAAAAACTGCGAAATTCGGGTGTTCCATTTCCATCATCATCAGAAAAATTTCCACCAAAATCATCAATTTTGGTATCAATCGAATCAGCGTCGAGTGCTAATTCGGAAAATCTAGGTTTGGTCGTGCAAAAAAGCATATATGAAAACTAAAAAAAAATCTCCTCCCGTGTGGTAAATTCGTTTATTAATCATTAGAGTAAGTATAAAATACTAATAAACGAGAGTGATGATTCACTCACAATAAAATAAAAGGGGCGGGCCCCAACAAAAAAGTCTGCCTAAAATTCAGAAGAGGAGTGTTGGACTCCCTCCTCTTCGGTAGCGGAGGCAGGGTCGGCACCTTGAGTTTGGTTCCATAGTGGGGTGGTGCCTGGATTTTCCAGTACGTCAGTTTCATCATCAGTAGTGTCAAGCTCAGACGGGGGGCCCGACCTGTCAACATCCGCACTTGCATCAATGAGTTCCCGCCATTCTTCGTCGTCCAGGATGTTGACAGAGTTGTACTCATCGTCTGCGGACTCCCCGTCGGTAACATTGGAGCTAGTATCATTGAGATCATTAGAATCATCGTCACCATCAGTATCAAGAACATTAACATTTTCAACATCGTTATCATAATCGTTACCATTATCGTTATCGTTATCGTTATCTTCATCTTCATTGTTGTCGTTAACCCTCTTCTTAATCTTAGTATCAATGTACAATATCATAGATTCCCGTAAAGCGGCTGCTACCATCCTCCATGCAAGTTTGAGTGCGTCTTTGGTCGTGACTGTCACTTTCTTGAGTTCATTGATGGTGTCATCGGGTATTGCACCGAGGGAGGAGACAATGAACACAAATAGCGACACATTGCAGTTCAACTGGTTTCTGCAATCATCGACAAGCTTCTGGTACTTGTTCAACTTCTCTCTGCGTCGTATGACTAAGGTGGATTCATCATCATCGCCAGATAACATTCCGTATGGGATGGTGAATTCAGCTATCTTCAGCTGGTCACCGTCCCACCACCATACATCTGGTCTGAGAGAAGCAGAGTCACCAGTGATGTGTTCGTTGCTGCGTCCACGAACACTTTGGTTACAATGCACGATGACTCTCTTCTTTTCGGTAAGGTACTTGCAAAGTACCTTGACAACTTCGTCGTGTCTCTTTGTGAATTTGTGTTTGCACCGCTTGCACCCGTTTAAGATGTGATTGAGAGTTTCAATCTGTCCACAACGAGTGCAACGGTTACTCATTTGAGGGTTTCTGTGAGCAGCAAGTGATGCTGTCATGAGCGTATTCGTACGTGCTTTGATAGCGAATCTGACAACAGAGTCCGCCATCAAAGCATTGGGCTTCATGAAGTAGTTGCTCAATGGTGAGTTTTTCAATGTCGTGAATGTATGTCCTCTCATCTTGTGCTGACAAAGATCTGAATAGTAACGGTCACTCATGACTTTCATGATGTGTTTAACAACATTAGAGGTGTTAACATCATATGTGACATTACTATTCAGATCTTTGAGCGTAAACATATCATCTTTGAGTATCAGACCCATGTTAGCGTCGTGCAAAGCTTTAACACATCGGGCTAAGATGTTCGACGTCCCGCGGTTACGCTTTGCATCTAACGCACCATTGTCTTTAACTTTTAGGTGCAAGAACGGTGAAGTCAAGTCGATGGTAGCATCCCTGAAGATGATCTCGGCTTCATCAGAAGCCTTGACCATATCACGGATGCTTTTATCGTTAGACTCCATCAAAGCAATGTAGAGTCTGATAGTGAGAGCTTTCTGGCGATCTGTGAGTTTCTGTATGTAAAGACCGCCATCGTTTTTCGTCGTGTAGAACCAGGCGGTTGGAATACCAGCAGCACCGATCATTTTGGACAGTTTGCCCCGAATGAGTTCATCTAAGCGACTGAGGCAATTTGTCGGTGCTGTGTTCGCCATCAGTTCGTAGTCAATCTTGGGAATCACGAACCGTTTGATGGCGTCAACCGCCTGTGTGAACCGAAGAGCGCTGCCAGTAATTCGAATGACGTCCTTCGTCATGTCTTCGATTCGCCGAAAAACGTGATGTTTACGCTGCGAAGATTTGCACGCGATTGGAAGTCCGAGATACGTTGTATTGTTCTGAATACTGATGTTATCAATACGTCCTCCAGCAATGGTGAAGTTGTCGTTCAACACACTGCGAGAACCATTGTGAGCAATGTATGTGAAAGCGTGGCACTTCTTGCAGTTGATCTTCATGTCGCCTGCATAACTGCAGAAGTGCTCCACGACCGAAAGCAAGTTCTTCATCCCGACTTCCGAGTCCGAGAACACGATTATGTCATCGGCGTAAGCTTGAACGGTTGTCGCTGAGTCCAACCAATGATAACCGTCCTCCTTGCAAGCGTTCAACCGCGCGAGGAGAGGTTCGATACAAATGTTGAATAACGTCGGACTCAGCGGACAACCTTGCTTGACGCCTTTGCGAAAACAGATAGAATTAGATCGTCTGTTGTTGCTGATGATCTTTGTCGAAGAGTCTCTGTACGAATTAATAATCGTTTTAACAAAAGAAAGATCAAAGCCAATGTCTGTAAGATTCTTTTTAATAAGTTTATGTGGTACGGAACCAAATGCATCAGAAAAGTCGATCGTCGTGATGTAGAGTGACTTTTGGTTCCGTGCAGCATCGTGTATCATCTCATCAACCACAGTTGCATGCTCAGCCGCCCCAGCTGGAATACGCATGAATCCTTTCTGACTCGGTGATATGAACCTATGTTTTGAATTCAGCGTTTGAAGCGAGCGGCTGATGTGACACATCAGCATCCGATAAATCGTCGGAGTGATGGTGATAGGACGCCACGAATGGGCGTCGTCAGGGTCTCCTTTCTTAAACAACATGACGGTTTTGTTCATTTTCAACACCTCCGGAAAGAGACCCGTGTCAAGCATGCAACACAACACATTCTTGATGATCGTCGCCGTGACACTCCCGCCAACCTTCCACACACCATTTGAAATGCCGTCGCATCCGACGGCAGACAGATTGGATCTCGATCTGACCGCTTTGAGAATAGCTTCTTCGTTGAGGATGAGTGATTTGAGTTCATCAGAATTATTCGATGAAATTCTGCGCTGAAGAGTGTAAACACCATCTGGGTCATCCCCGAGAGCAGCAGCATCGCTCCACGAGGACCCGTACACGTTCTCGAAATCTTCGACTGGGACGACACATTCCGGTGTGTCGTCGTTCAACACGAACCAGTCGAGTGTACGTTTGGCGTCTTCAGCGTAGAATTTCTGAAGGAACTTCTTGTAGCCAAGCGAGGAAGGAGAGTTGTTGAGAATCTCCAATTCCTCTAGCTTGGCACGTATGAATTTCATCCTTTCATCGTAATGCTCATCGTAAATCAAACCGTCAATTGAGTCCAAGTCACCACTCCCAAGAAGTTGAGAGAACTCCAAAGGAGCCTGTGACAGAAAGCGAACAAGCTTCTCTTTGATGTCTGCGATGACATTACGTTGAGGTTGATCGAGATCTTCATCAGTGATGTGAATACGGGAATGCAGGAGTTCAATACCAGCGATGAATTTGGAGGCCGACTTCATCTGAATCGGTGTCTCCAAGGAATGCGGGCGACGAATCTTATCTGAACCTCTCCGAGCCGAACGAACGAACTTCCTAATCGACTTCCGTAGAATGAGAATGATTTTCGAAATCATCCCTTCGCAGAGAAGCATTCGGCTGCTCTTTTCCAAAGAGTCAGAGAGGTAAATAGCTTCATTATACCAATTGAGAACATCCTTGACTTCACTGTTAAACACTTCTTCGAACTTTTTCCTGTGTTTCGCTAAACGGTCACCCCACAGCTTCGGGAGGTGCACGAAATCATCATCTTCCTTCATGCACCTCGACTTCCAATTCTCAGCTTTGGACAGGCAACTCTCAATGTCCACGATCGAAGCTGACGCTGGGTGAGCCGGATGTTCATCAATTGTGTGAGTATCTTCTTCGCTAGATGAAGAGACTGAATGCAAGTGCGCCTCAGGTAGTCTCTCGTTGGCAGGTATGAACCCAGCCTGTCGTCTCCGTCTGCGTGAGTCTTCCCCGCGACGACGATCTTCCATCACTTGGAGATCCACCGATTCGTCTGCCCGAGGTTGCACTGGCATCTGTCTCTCATCATCTTGAGTGACTCTGTTCTCACTCCTCACAATCTTGATTCTCTCCAGGTCAGTGTTGGCTTCACGAATTTCATCGTCATCGGTTTCAGGCGAAAGCCAATTAACGGATATACTGATGTCGATTGCCTGAACCCGATGACCTTCAACATTGGCCTGGGGATGTGATCTGTTGGTATGCTGTTTGACTGTAGCTTTGTCTCTACCAACGAAGTCCTTGCATTTCATGCACAAGGAACCGTGCAGGTCATGGTAAACATCGCTAGCCACAAGTAATTTCCGATGTTTCTTAGCGTGCAGAATGCTCATCGCCCAGAAGACTCCAACTTCACGTTTAAGCGCTTCCATGTCCTGGTGCGATGAGCCCATGTGGCTGCTCAATGAGTTCGCTCTGCTGACCAAGTAGTCGCAGTCGCTGCACGGACAAACGTGAATGGTACGATAGTGAAAAGCGTCAGGCGGAAGGTGAGGTGAATCGATCTTCCACCTCAGCTTCCTGCCGACAATGTACTCGAACGCCGCTTGCTCCAGAGGAATGTTATTCGTCGTGTGCGTCGATTTGAGGTGAAAAGACAAGGACGCACATGTGGGAAACGTTTTGTCGCAGCAAGGGCAGTAAAACTGCCCAACTCCTAACCATCTGTCTTTCTGATACATGAGGAGAATGATAGGAGTGTCAACGTCGCTAACGTTTGCGAATGGTGAAGTGTCGATGTTTGCCACCTGCAAGATATCAATGAGAGACTTCATGTCTGTTTTGGTCTTCACACCAGCCAATTCGCTCACGATCCAATCAATGGAAACATTGTCACCCACAGGTGAAGAAGGATTATCATCACTACCACCGTGATTGTCATCATCGGAATGATCAGAGTGTTCAGAGTGAGAATGAGCATCGGTGAACTCTTCAGCACCACTAACAACGCTGCTTGTACCAGAAGAGTTACTGGTAGTTTGAGTACCTAAGGAGTTGGTTCGAGATCCGAGGAAATTATTGTTTGAGAATGTGTTAAGCAACGAATGGTTTCCAGAGAGAGTAAATAGTGGAACCACTTTCTCATTGATCTCGAACACAAACTTAGGTACCTCAATCACTGATGTGAATAATTTCTCCTTCGTGACTACTTGATGATGATCGATGTGAGCAGTTGACGTGACAACCCGATCGTCAACGCCAACAGAATGGTGCGTGATGTGAGCCGTTGACGTGACGGTTTGGTTGTCAACGTCAACGTTGTGGTGAGTGACGTGAGCTGTTGACGCGACAACCCGATTGTCAACGTCAACAGCGTGATGAGCGACGTGAGCTGTTGACTTGACAGTTTGATTGTCAACGTCAACAGTGTGATGAGCGACGTGAGCTGTTGACTTGACAGTCTGATTGTCAACGTCAACAGCGTGATGAGCGACTTGAGCTGTTGACTTGACAGTCTGATTGTCAACGTCAACAGTGTGATGAGCGACGTGAGCTGTTGACTTGACAGTCTGATTGTCAACGTCAACAGCGTGATGAGCGACGTGGGCTGTTGACTTGACAATCTGATTGTCAACGTCAACAGAATGATTAGCAACGAGGGCTGTTGACTTGACAGTCTGATAGTCAACGTCAACAGAATGATGAGCGACGTGGGCTGTTGACTTGACAATCTGATTGTCAACGTCAACATTATGATGTACCACGTGTGCCGTTGACGCGACAATCTGATTGTCAACGTCAACAGAATGATTAGCAACGAGGGCTGTTGACTTGACAGTCTGATAGTCAACGTCAACAGAATGATGAGCGACGTGGGCTGTTGACTTGACAATCTGATTGTCAACGTCAACATTATGATGTACCACGTGTGCCGTTGACGCGACAATCTGATTGTCGACGTCAACAGCGTGATGAGCGACGTGGGCTGTTGACTTGACAATCTGATTGTCAACGTCAACAGAATGATTAGCAACGAGGGCTGTTGACTTGACAGTCTGATAGTCAACGTCAACAGAATGATGAGCGACGTGGGCTGTTGACTTGACAATCTGATTGTCAACGTCAACATTATGATGTACCACGTGTGCCGTTGACGCGACAATCTGATTGTCGACGTCAACGCTATGATGAGCAACATGAGCCATTGACGCGACAACCCGATTGTCGACGTCAACGCTGTGGTGAGCTACATGAGCAGTTGACTCGACAGTCTGGTTGTCTACGTCAACGCTATGATGAACAAGATTAACATTGTTATGAGAAACATTATAGTTAGAGATATTATTATTAATGAAACTATTATTAGTGAAACTATTACTATTATTAACATTGAACATATTGGTATTCATGACTGACATGTGATTTGAAAAGTCGGTGAAGTGATTATTGCAACCGATGTTGCACGAGAATGAGACCGCCAGCGAGTTTAATACATTGTATACATGGGAAACAAAAGGCGAACGTGGGAAGGAGCAAAAATTGAATGGAACCGCCGGAACCGTGCTCGGATGGACGAAGGTCTCAGGGAGGAGCACCTTCTGGCTGAGTTCTGCATCTGATGCAGGTACTGCCGGGCGGTTTCGGTCGAGTATTGGTTGCCCATTCGAAATGATCATTTGTCCTCGGGCAACCAATACACCTTCAACTGACTTATCCTTTGCAAGGTAACTCAGAGGGGAACGGGCAGCCAGTGAAGGATCGCTCGTAATGACGAACCAAGAGGGGTTCTGACCACCCTCTGGATTCGTCGGATTATAGTGTACTCCTGACTGCAGGAGTACCTCTGTCGTCCTTTGTGTATTAGGAACTATGAGATTTCTGGCGCAATTTGGTCGGCTCGTAGAATCACTTAGATGCGCATCTGATCTAAATTCTTCGGAATCTGAAAAGTCTGGGGAAACGTTGGAATCGCTCTGTGAGGTACTCCGTATGTTGATAGGAGCAGGTCCAACCGGCGGGTGCCGCTGCTCCGTAGGATATGAAATTCGATCTGTGAGTGAGTATTGCGAGGGAAGATTATGAGGAACATTTGGAACATATCGAGGCTGTGTATTTGATTGAGTTGAGTTCGGGGCAAACTGGTCCCCGTTTTGGTGCGTCTTTGAATTGATCTCTCTTGAGTGGCGAGATATTGGAGAAGTAGCGAGTTTGTTGTAATTTATATTGAAAGGGCTATCTACTGTACTAATTTGAGGCGAAAAACTGCGAAATTCGGGTGTTCCATTTCCATCATCATCAGAAAAATTTCCACCAAAATCATCAATTTTGGTATCAATCGAATCAGCGTCGAGTGCTAATTCGGAAAATCTAGGTTTGGTCGTGCAAAAAAGCATATATGAAAACTAAAAAAAAATCTCCTCCCGTGTGGTAAATTCGTTTATTAATCATTAGAGTAAGTATAAAATACTAATAAACGAGAGTGATGATTCACTCACAATAAAATAAAAGGGGCGGGCCCCAACAAAAAAGTCTGCCTAAAATTCAGAAGAGGAGTGTTGGACTCCCTCCTCTTCGGTAGCGGAGGCAGGGTCGGCACCTTGAGTTTGGTTCCATAGTGGGGTGGTGCCTGGATTTTCCAGTACGTCAGTTTCATCATCAGTAGTGTCAAGCTCAGACGGGGGGCCCGACCTGTCAACATCCGCACTTGCATCAATGAGTTCCCGCCATTCTTCGTCGTCCAGGATGTTGACAGAGTTGTACTCATCGTCTGCGGACTCCCCGTCGGTAACATTGGAGCTAGTATCATTGAGATCATTAGAATCATCGTCACCATCAGTATCAAGAACATTAACATTTTCAACATCGTTATCATAATCGTTACCATTATCGTTATCGTTATCGTTATCTTCATCTTCATTGTTGTCGTTAACCCTCTTCTTAATCTTAGTATCAATGTACAATATCATAGATTCCCGTAAAGCGGCTGCTACCATCCTCCATGCAAGTTTGAGTGCGTCTTTGGTCGTGACTGTCACTTTCTTGAGTTCATTGATGGTGTCATCGGGTATTGCACCGAGGGAGGAGACAATGAACACAAATAGCGACACATTGCAGTTCAACTGGTTTCTGCAATCATCGACAAGCTTCTGGTACTTGTTCAACTTCTCTCTGCGTCGTATGACTAAGGTGGATTCATCATCATCGCCAGATAACATTCCGTATGGGATGGTGAATTCAGCTATCTTCAGCTGGTCACCGTCCCACCACCATACATCTGGTCTGAGAGAAGCAGAGTCACCAGTGATGTGTTCGTTGCTGCGTCCACGAACACTTTGGTTACAATGCACGATGACTCTCTTCTTTTCGGTAAGGTACTTGCAAAGTACCTTGACAACTTCGTCGTGTCTCTTTGTGAATTTGTGTTTGCACCGCTTGCACCCGTTTAAGATGTGATTGAGAGTTTCAATCTGTCCACAACGAGTGCAACGGTTACTCATTTGAGGGTTTCTGTGAGCAGCAAGTGATGCTGTCATGAGCGTATTCGTACGTGCTTTGATAGCGAATCTGACAACAGAGTCCGCCATCAAAGCATTGGGCTTCATGAAGTAGTTGCTCAATGGTGAGTTTTTCAATGTCGTGAATGTATGTCCTCTCATCTTGTGCTGACAAAGATCTGAATAGTAACGGTCACTCATGACTTTCATGATGTGTTTAACAACATTAGAGGTGTTAACATCATATGTGACATTACTATTCAGATCTTTGAGCGTAAACATATCATCTTTGAGTATCAGACCCATGTTAGCGTCGTGCAAAGCTTTAACACATCGGGCTAAGATGTTCGACGTCCCGCGGTTACGCTTTGCATCTAACGCACCATTGTCTTTAACTTTTAGGTGCAAGAACGGTGAAGTCAAGTCGATGGTAGCATCCCTGAAGATGATCTCGGCTTCATCAGAAGCCTTGACCATATCACGGATGCTTTTATCGTTAGACTCCATCAAAGCAATGTAGAGTCTGATAGTGAGAGCTTTCTGGCGATCTGTGAGTTTCTGTATGTAAAGACCGCCATCGTTTTTCGTCGTGTAGAACCAGGCGGTTGGAATACCAGCAGCACCGATCATTTTGGACAGTTTGCCCCGAATGAGTTCATCTAAGCGACTGAGGCAATTTGTCGGTGCTGTGTTCGCCATCAGTTCGTAGTCAATCTTGGGAATCACGAACCGTTTGATGGCGTCAACCGCCTGTGTGAACCGAAGAGCGCTGCCAGTAATTCGAATGACGTCCTTCGTCATGTCTTCGATTCGCCGAAAAACGTGATGTTTACGCTGCGAAGATTTGCACGCGATTGGAAGTCCGAGATACGTTGTATTGTTCTGAATACTGATGTTATCAATACGTCCTCCAGCAATGGTGAAGTTGTCGTTCAACACACTGCGAGAACCATTGTGAGCAATGTATGTGAAAGCGTGGCACTTCTTGCAGTTGATCTTCATGTCGCCTGCATAACTGCAGAAGTGCTCCACGACCGAAAGCAAGTTCTTCATCCCGACTTCCGAGTCCGAGAACACGATTATGTCATCGGCGTAAGCTTGAACGGTTGTCGCTGAGTCCAACCAATGATAACCGTCCTCCTTGCAAGCGTTCAACCGCGCGAGGAGAGGTTCGATACAAATGTTGAATAACGTCGGACTCAGCGGACAACCTTGCTTGACGCCTTTGCGAAAACAGATAGAATTAGATCGTCTGTTGTTGCTGATGATCTTTGTCGAAGAGTCTCTGTACGAATTAATAATCGTTTTAACAAAAGAAAGATCAAAGCCAATGTCTGTAAGATTCTTTTTAATAAGTTTATGTGGTACGGAACCAAATGCATCAGAAAAGTCGATCGTCGTGATGTAGAGTGACTTTTGGTTCCGTGCAGCATCGTGTATCATCTCATCAACCACAGTTGCATGCTCAGCCGCCCCAGCTGGAATACGCATGAATCCTTTCTGACTCGGTGATATGAACCTATGTTTTGAATTCAGCGTTTGAAGCGAGCGGCTGATGTGACACATCAGCATCCGATAAATCGTCGGAGTGATGGTGATAGGACGCCACGAATGGGCGTCGTCAGGGTCTCCTTTCTTAAACAACATGACGGTTTTGTTCATTTTCAACACCTCCGGAAAGAGACCCGTGTCAAGCATGCAACACAACACATTCTTGATGATCGTCGCCGTGACACTCCCGCCAACCTTCCACACACCATTTGAAATGCCGTCGCATCCGACGGCAGACAGATTGGATCTCGATCTGACCGCTTTGAGAATAGCTTCTTCGTTGAGGATGAGTGATTTGAGTTCATCAGAATTATTCGATGAAATTCTGCGCTGAAGAGTGTAAACACCATCTGGGTCATCCCCGAGAGCAGCAGCATCGCTCCACGAGGACCCGTACACGTTCTCGAAATCTTCGACTGGGACGACACATTCCGGTGTGTCGTCGTTCAACACGAACCAGTCGAGTGTACGTTTGGCGTCTTCAGCGTAGAATTTCTGAAGGAACTTCTTGTAGCCAAGCGAGGAAGGAGAGTTGTTGAGAATCTCCAATTCCTCTAGCTTGGCACGTATGAATTTCATCCTTTCATCGTAATGCTCATCGTAAATCAAACCGTCAATTGAGTCCAAGTCACCACTCCCAAGAAGTTGAGAGAACTCCAAAGGAGCCTGTGACAGAAAGCGAACAAGCTTCTCTTTGATGTCTGCGATGACATTACGTTGAGGTTGATCGAGATCTTCATCAGTGATGTGAATACGGGAATGCAGGAGTTCAATACCAGCGATGAATTTGGAGGCCGACTTCATCTGAATCGGTGTCTCCAAGGAATGCGGGCGACGAATCTTATCTGAACCTCTCCGAGCCGAACGAACGAACTTCCTAATCGACTTCCGTAGAATGAGAATGATTTTCGAAATCATCCCTTCGCAGAGAAGCATTCGGCTGCTCTTTTCCAAAGAGTCAGAGAGGTAAATAGCTTCATTATACCAATTGAGAACATCCTTGACTTCACTGTTAAACACTTCTTCGAACTTTTTCCTGTGTTTCGCTAAACGGTCACCCCACAGCTTCGGGAGGTGCACGAAATCATCATCTTCCTTCATGCACCTCGACTTCCAATTCTCAGCTTTGGACAGGCAACTCTCAATGTCCACGATCGAAGCTGACGCTGGGTGAGCCGGATGTTCATCAATTGTGTGAGTATCTTCTTCGCTAGATGAAGAGACTGAATGCAAGTGCGCCTCAGGTAGTCTCTCGTTGGCAGGTATGAACCCAGCCTGTCGTCTCCGTCTGCGTGAGTCTTCCCCGCGACGACGATCTTCCATCACTTGGAGATCCACCGATTCGTCTGCCCGAGGTTGCACTGGCATCTGTCTCTCATCATCTTGAGTGACTCTGTTCTCACTCCTCACAATCTTGATTCTCTCCAGGTCAGTGTTGGCTTCACGAATTTCATCGTCATCGGTTTCAGGCGAAAGCCAATTAACGGATATACTGATGTCGATTGCCTGAACCCGATGACCTTCAACATTGGCCTGGGGATGTGATCTGTTGGTATGCTGTTTGACTGTAGCTTTGTCTCTACCAACGAAGTCCTTGCATTTCATGCACAAGGAACCGTGCAGGTCATGGTAAACATCGCTAGCCACAAGTAATTTCCGATGTTTCTTAGCGTGCAGAATGCTCATCGCCCAGAAGACTCCAACTTCACGTTTAAGCGCTTCCATGTCCTGGTGCGATGAGCCCATGTGGCTGCTCAATGAGTTCGCTCTGCTGACCAAGTAGTCGCAGTCGCTGCACGGACAAACGTGAATGGTACGATAGTGAAAAGCGTCAGGCGGAAGGTGAGGTGAATCGATCTTCCACCTCAGCTTCCTGCCGACAATGTACTCGAACGCCGCTTGCTCCAGAGGAATGTTATTCGTCGTGTGCGTCGATTTGAGGTGAAAAGACAAGGACGCACATGTGGGAAACGTTTTGTCGCAGCAAGGGCAGTAAAACTGCCCAACTCCTAACCATCTGTCTTTCTGATACATGAGGAGAATGATAGGAGTGTCAACGTCGCTAACGTTTGCGAATGGTGAAGTGTCGATGTTTGCCACCTGCAAGATATCAATGAGAGACTTCATGTCTGTTTTGGTCTTCACACCAGCCAATTCGCTCACGATCCAATCAATGGAAACATTGTCACCCACAGGTGAAGAAGGATTATCATCACTACCACCGTGATTGTCATCATCGGAATGATCAGAGTGTTCAGAGTGAGAATGAGCATCGGTGAACTCTTCAGCACCACTAACAACGCTGCTTGTACCAGAAGAGTTACTGGTAGTTTGAGTACCTAAGGAGTTGGTTCGAGATCCGAGGAAATTATTGTTTGAGAATGTGTTAAGCAACGAATGGTTTCCAGAGAGAGTAAATAGTGGAACCACTTTCTCATTGATCTCGAACACAAACTTAGGTACCTCAATCACTGATGTGAATAATTTCTCCTTCGTGACTACTTGATGATGATCGATGTGAGCAGTTGACGTGACAACCCGATCGTCAACGCCAACAGAATGGTGCGTGATGTGAGCCGTTGACGTGACGGTTTGGTTGTCAACGTCAACGTTGTGGTGAGTGACGTGAGCTGTTGACGCGACAACCCGATTGTCAACGTCAACAGCGTGATGAGCGACGTGAGCTGTTGACTTGACAGTTTGATTGTCAACGTCAACAGTGTGATGAGCGACGTGAGCTGTTGACTTGACAGTCTGATTGTCAACGTCAACAGCGTGATGAGCGACTTGAGCTGTTGACTTGACAGTCTGATTGTCAACGTCAACAGTGTGATGAGCGACGTGAGCTGTTGACTTGACAGTCTGATTGTCAACGTCAACAGCGTGATGAGCGACGTGGGCTGTTGACTTGACAATCTGATTGTCAACGTCAACAGAATGATTAGCAACGAGGGCTGTTGACTTGACAGTCTGATAGTCAACGTCAACAGAATGATGAGCGACGTGGGCTGTTGACTTGACAATCTGATTGTCAACGTCAACATTATGATGTACCACGTGTGCCGTTGACGCGACAATCTGATTGTCAACGTCAACAGAATGATTAGCAACGAGGGCTGTTGACTTGACAGTCTGATAGTCAACGTCAACAGAATGATGAGCGACGTGGGCTGTTGACTTGACAATCTGATTGTCAACGTCAACATTATGATGTACCACGTGTGCCGTTGACGCGACAATCTGATTGTCGACGTCAACAGCGTGATGAGCGACGTGGGCTGTTGACTTGACAATCTGATTGTCAACGTCAACAGAATGATTAGCAACGAGGGCTGTTGACTTGACAGTCTGATAGTCAACGTCAACAGAATGATGAGCGACGTGGGCTGTTGACTTGACAATCTGATTGTCAACGTCAACATTATGATGTACCACGTGTGCCGTTGACGCGACAATCTGATTGTCGACGTCAACGCTATGATGAGCAACATGAGCCATTGACGCGACAACCCGATTGTCGACGTCAACGCTGTGGTGAGCTACATGAGCAGTTGACTCGACAGTCTGGTTGTCTACGTCAACGCTATGATGAACAAGATTAACATTGTTATGAGAAACATTATAGTTAGAGATATTATTATTAATGAAACTATTATTAGTGAAACTATTACTATTATTAACATTGAACATATTGGTATTCATGACTGACATGTGATTTGAAAAGTCGGTGAAGTGATTATTGCAACCGATGTTGCACGAGAATGAGACCGCCAGCGAGTTTAATACATTGTATACATGGGAAACAAAAGGCGAACGTGGGAAGGAGCAAAAATTGAATGGAACCGCCGGAACCGTGCTCGGATGGACGAAGGTCTCAGGGAGGAGCACCTTCTGGCTGAGTTCTGCATCTGATGCAGGTACTGCCGGGCGGTTTCGGTCGAGTATTGGTTGCCCATTCGAAATGATCATTTGTCCTCGGGCAACCAATACACCTTCAACTGACTTATCCTTTGCAAGGTAACTCAGAGGGGAACGGGCAGCCAGTGAAGGATCGCTCGTAATGACGAACCAAGAGGGGTTCTGACCACCCTCTGGATTCGTCGGATTATAGTGTACTCCTGACTGCAGGAGTACCTCTGTCGTCCTTTGTGTATTAGGAACTATGAGATTTCTGGCGCAATTTGGTCGGCTCGTAGAATCACTTAGATGCGCATCTGATCTAAATTCTTCGGAATCTGAAAAGTCTGGGGAAACGTTGGAATCGCTCTGTGAGGTACTCCGTATGTTGATAGGAGCAGGTCCAACCGGCGGGTGCCGCTGCTCCGTAGGATATGAAATTCGATCTGTGAGTGAGTATTGCGAGGGAAGATTATGAGGAACATTTGGAACATATCGAGGCTGTGTATTTGATTGAGTTGAGTTCGGGGCAAACTGGTCCCCGTTTTGGTGCGTCTTTGAATTGATCTCTCTTGAGTGGCGAGATATTGGAGAAGTAGCGAGTTTGTTGTAATTTATATTGAAAGGGCTATCTACTGTACTAATTTGAGGCGAAAAACTGCGAAATTCGGGTGTTCCATTTCCATCATCATCAGAAAAATTTCCACCAAAATCATCAATTTTGGTATCAATCGAATCAGCGTCGAGTGCTAATTCGGAAAATCTAGGTTTGGTCGTGCAAAAAAGCATATATGAAAACTAAAAAAAAATCTCCTCCCGTGTGGTAAATTCGTTTATTAATCATTAGAGTAAGTATAAAATACTAATAAACGAGAGTGATGATTCACTCACAATAAAATAAAAGGGGCGGGCCCCAACAAAAAAGTCTGCCTAAAATTCAGAAGAGGAGTGTTGGACTCCCTCCTCTTCGGTAGCGGAGGCAGGGTCGGCACCTTGAGTTTGGTTCCATAGTGGGGTGGTGCCTGGATTTTCCAGTACGTCAGTTTCATCATCAGTAGTGTCAAGCTCAGACGGGGGGCCCGACCTGTCAACATCCGCACTTGCATCAATGAGTTCCCGCCATTCTTCGTCGTCCAGGATGTTGACAGAGTTGTACTCATCGTCTGCGGACTCCCCGTCGGTAACATTGGAGCTAGTATCATTGAGATCATTAGAATCATCGTCACCATCAGTATCAAGAACATTAACATTTTCAACATCGTTATCATAATCGTTACCATTATCGTTATCGTTATCGTTATCTTCATCTTCATTGTTGTCGTTAACCCTCTTCTTAATCTTAGTATCAATGTACAATATCATAGATTCCCGTAAAGCGGCTGCTACCATCCTCCATGCAAGTTTGAGTGCGTCTTTGGTCGTGACTGTCACTTTCTTGAGTTCATTGATGGTGTCATCGGGTATTGCACCGAGGGAGGAGACAATGAACACAAATAGCGACACATTGCAGTTCAACTGGTTTCTGCAATCATCGACAAGCTTCTGGTACTTGTTCAACTTCTCTCTGCGTCGTATGACTAAGGTGGATTCATCATCATCGCCAGATAACATTCCGTATGGGATGGTGAATTCAGCTATCTTCAGCTGGTCACCGTCCCACCACCATACATCTGGTCTGAGAGAAGCAGAGTCACCAGTGATGTGTTCGTTGCTGCGTCCACGAACACTTTGGTTACAATGCACGATGACTCTCTTCTTTTCGGTAAGGTACTTGCAAAGTACCTTGACAACTTCGTCGTGTCTCTTTGTGAATTTGTGTTTGCACCGCTTGCACCCGTTTAAGATGTGATTGAGAGTTTCAATCTGTCCACAACGAGTGCAACGGTTACTCATTTGAGGGTTTCTGTGAGCAGCAAGTGATGCTGTCATGAGCGTATTCGTACGTGCTTTGATAGCGAATCTGACAACAGAGTCCGCCATCAAAGCATTGGGCTTCATGAAGTAGTTGCTCAATGGTGAGTTTTTCAATGTCGTGAATGTATGTCCTCTCATCTTGTGCTGACAAAGATCTGAATAGTAACGGTCACTCATGACTTTCATGATGTGTTTAACAACATTAGAGGTGTTAACATCATATGTGACATTACTATTCAGATCTTTGAGCGTAAACATATCATCTTTGAGTATCAGACCCATGTTAGCGTCGTGCAAAGCTTTAACACATCGGGCTAAGATGTTCGACGTCCCGCGGTTACGCTTTGCATCTAACGCACCATTGTCTTTAACTTTTAGGTGCAAGAACGGTGAAGTCAAGTCGATGGTAGCATCCCTGAAGATGATCTCGGCTTCATCAGAAGCCTTGACCATATCACGGATGCTTTTATCGTTAGACTCCATCAAAGCAATGTAGAGTCTGATAGTGAGAGCTTTCTGGCGATCTGTGAGTTTCTGTATGTAAAGACCGCCATCGTTTTTCGTCGTGTAGAACCAGGCGGTTGGAATACCAGCAGCACCGATCATTTTGGACAGTTTGCCCCGAATGAGTTCATCTAAGCGACTGAGGCAATTTGTCGGTGCTGTGTTCGCCATCAGTTCGTAGTCAATCTTGGGAATCACGAACCGTTTGATGGCGTCAACCGCCTGTGTGAACCGAAGAGCGCTGCCAGTAATTCGAATGACGTCCTTCGTCATGTCTTCGATTCGCCGAAAAACGTGATGTTTACGCTGCGAAGATTTGCACGCGATTGGAAGTCCGAGATACGTTGTATTGTTCTGAATACTGATGTTATCAATACGTCCTCCAGCAATGGTGAAGTTGTCGTTCAACACACTGCGAGAACCATTGTGAGCAATGTATGTGAAAGCGTGGCACTTCTTGCAGTTGATCTTCATGTCGCCTGCATAACTGCAGAAGTGCTCCACGACCGAAAGCAAGTTCTTCATCCCGACTTCCGAGTCCGAGAACACGATTATGTCATCGGCGTAAGCTTGAACGGTTGTCGCTGAGTCCAACCAATGATAACCGTCCTCCTTGCAAGCGTTCAACCGCGCGAGGAGAGGTTCGATACAAATGTTGAATAACGTCGGACTCAGCGGACAACCTTGCTTGACGCCTTTGCGAAAACAGATAGAATTAGATCGTCTGTTGTTGCTGATGATCTTTGTCGAAGAGTCTCTGTACGAATTAATAATCGTTTTAACAAAAGAAAGATCAAAGCCAATGTCTGTAAGATTCTTTTTAATAAGTTTATGTGGTACGGAACCAAATGCATCAGAAAAGTCGATCGTCGTGATGTAGAGTGACTTTTGGTTCCGTGCAGCATCGTGTATCATCTCATCAACCACAGTTGCATGCTCAGCCGCCCCAGCTGGAATACGCATGAATCCTTTCTGACTCGGTGATATGAACCTATGTTTTGAATTCAGCGTTTGAAGCGAGCGGCTGATGTGACACATCAGCATCCGATAAATCGTCGGAGTGATGGTGATAGGACGCCACGAATGGGCGTCGTCAGGGTCTCCTTTCTTAAACAACATGACGGTTTTGTTCATTTTCAACACCTCCGGAAAGAGACCCGTGTCAAGCATGCAACACAACACATTCTTGATGATCGTCGCCGTGACACTCCCGCCAACCTTCCACACACCATTTGAAATGCCGTCGCATCCGACGGCAGACAGATTGGATCTCGATCTGACCGCTTTGAGAATAGCTTCTTCGTTGAGGATGAGTGATTTGAGTTCATCAGAATTATTCGATGAAATTCTGCGCTGAAGAGTGTAAACACCATCTGGGTCATCCCCGAGAGCAGCAGCATCGCTCCACGAGGACCCGTACACGTTCTCGAAATCTTCGACTGGGACGACACATTCCGGTGTGTCGTCGTTCAACACGAACCAGTCGAGTGTACGTTTGGCGTCTTCAGCGTAGAATTTCTGAAGGAACTTCTTGTAGCCAAGCGAGGAAGGAGAGTTGTTGAGAATCTCCAATTCCTCTAGCTTGGCACGTATGAATTTCATCCTTTCATCGTAATGCTCATCGTAAATCAAACCGTCAATTGAGTCCAAGTCACCACTCCCAAGAAGTTGAGAGAACTCCAAAGGAGCCTGTGACAGAAAGCGAACAAGCTTCTCTTTGATGTCTGCGATGACATTACGTTGAGGTTGATCGAGATCTTCATCAGTGATGTGAATACGGGAATGCAGGAGTTCAATACCAGCGATGAATTTGGAGGCCGACTTCATCTGAATCGGTGTCTCCAAGGAATGCGGGCGACGAATCTTATCTGAACCTCTCCGTGCCGAACGAACGAACTTCCTAATCGACTTCCGTAGAATGAGAATGATTTTCGAAATCATCCCTTCGCAGAGAAGCATTCGGCTGCTCTTTTCCAAAGAGTCAGAGAGGTAAATAGCTTCATTATACCAATTGAGAACATCCTTGACTTCACTGTTAAACACTTCTTCGAACTTTTTCCTGTGTTTCGCTAAACGGTCACCCCACAGCTTCGGGAGGTGCACGAAATCATCATCTTCCTTCATGCACCTCGACTTCCAATTCTCAGCTTTGGACAGGCAACTCTCAATGTCCACGATCGAAGCTGACGCTGGGTGAGCCGGATGTTCATCAATTGTGTGAGTATCTTCTTCGCTAGATGAAGAGACTGAATGCAAGTGCGCCTCAGGTAGTCTCTCGTTGGCAGGTATGAACCCAGCCTGTCGTCTCCGTCTGCGTGAGTCTTCCCCGCGACGACGATCTTCCATCACTTGGAGATCCACCGATTCGTCTGCCCGAGGTTGCACTGGCATCTGTCTCTCATCATCTTGAGTGACTCTGTTCTCACTCCTCACAATCTTGATTCTCTCCAGGTCAGTGTTGGCTTCACGAATTTCATCGTCATCGGTTTCAGGCGAAAGCCAATTAACGGATATACTGATGTCGATTGCCTGAACCCGATGACCTTCAACATTGGCCTGGGGATGTGATCTGTTGGTATGCTGTTTGACTGTAGCTTTGTCTCTACCAACGAAGTCCTTGCATTTCATGCACAAGGAACCGTGCAGGTCATGGTAAACATCGCTAGCCACAAGTAATTTCCGATGTTTCTTAGCGTGCAGAATGCTCATCGCCCAGAAGACTCCAACTTCACGTTTAAGCGCTTCCATGTCCTGGTGCGATGAGCCCATGTGGCTGCTCAATGAGTTCGCTCTGCTGACCAAGTAGTCGCAGTCGCTGCACGGACAAACGTGAATGGTACGATAGTGAAAAGCGTCAGGCGGAAGGTGAGGTGAATCGATCTTCCACCTCAGCTTCCTGCCGACAATGTACTCGAACGCCGCTTGCTCCAGAGGAATGTTATTCGTCGTGTGCGTCGATTTGAGGTGAAAAGACAAGGACGCACATGTGGGAAACGTTTTGTCGCAGCAAGGGCAGTAAAACTGCCCAACTCCTAACCATCTGTCTTTCTGATACATGAGGAGAATGATAGGAGTGTCAACGTCGCTAACGTTTGCGAATGGTGAAGTGTCGATGTTTGCCACCTGCAAGATATCAATGAGAGACTTCATGTCTGTTTTGGTCTTCACACCAGCCAATTCGCTCACGATCCAATCAATGGAAACATTGTCACCCACAGGTGAAGAAGGATTATCATCACTACCACCGTGATTGTCATCATCGGAATGATCAGAGTGTTCAGAGTGAGAATGAGCATCGGTGAACTCTTCAGCACCACTAACAACGCTGCTTGTACCAGAAGAGTTACTGGTAGTTTGAGTACCTAAGGAGTTGGTTCGAGATCCGAGGAAATTATTGTTTGAGAATGTGTTAAGCAACGAATGGTTCCCAGAGAGAGTAAATAGTGGAACCACTTTCTCATTGATCTCGAACACAAACTTAGGTACCTCAATCACTGATGTGAATAATTTCTCCTTCGTGACTACTTGATGATGATCGATGTGAGCAGTTGACGTGACAACCCGATCGTCAACGCCAACAGAATGGTGCGTGATGTGAGCCGTTGACGTGACGGTTTGGTTGTCAACGTCAACGTTGTGGTGAGTGACGTGAGCTGTTGACGCGACAACCCGATTGTCAACGTCAACAGCGTGATGAGCGACGTGAGCTGTTGACTTGACAATCTGATTGTCAACGTCAACAGCGTGATGAGCGACGTGAGCTGTTGACTTGACAGTCTGATTGTCAACGTCAACAGCGTGATGAGCGACGTGAGCTGTTGACTTGACAGTCTGATTGTCAACGTCAACAGTGTGATGAGCGACGTGAGCTGTTGACTTGACAGTCTGATTGTCAACGTCAACAGCGTGATGAGCGACGTGGGCTGTTGACTTGACAATCTGATTGTCAACGTCAACAGAATGATTAGCAACGAGGGCTGTTGACTTGACAGTCTGATAGTCAACGTCAACAGAATGATGAGCGACGTGGGCTGTTGACTTGACAATCTGATTGTCAACGTCAACATTATGATGTACCACGTGTGCCGTTGACGCGACAATCTGATTGTCGACGTCAACGCTATGATGAGCAACATGAGCCATTGACGCGACAACCCGATTGTCGACGTCAACGCTGTGGTGAGCTACATGAGCAGTTGACTCGACAGTCTGGTTGTCGACGTCAACGCTATGATGAACAAGATTAACATTGTTATGAGAAACATTATAGTTAGAGATATTATTATTAATGAAACTATTATTAGTGAAACTATTACTATTATTAACATTGAACATATTGGTATTCATGACTGACATGTGATTTGAAAAGTCGGTGAAGTGATTATTGCAACCGATGTTGCACGAGAATGAGACCGCCAGCGAGTTTAATACATTGTATACATGGGAAACAAAAGGCGAACGTGGGAAGGAGCAAAAATTGAATGGAACCGCCGGAACCGTGCTCGGATGGACGAAGGTCTCAGGGAGGAGCACCTTCTGGCTGAGTTCTGCATCTGAAGCAGGTACTGCCGGGCGGTTTCGGTCGAGTATTGGTTGCCCATTCGAAATGATCATTTGTCCTCGGGCAACCAATACACCTTCAACTGACTTATCCTTTGCAAGGTAACTCAGAGGGGAACGGGCAGCCAGTGAAGGATCGCTCGTAATGACGAACCAAGAGGGGTTCTGACCACCCTCTGGATTCGTCGGATTATAGTGTACTCCTGACTGCAGGAGTACCTCTGTCGTCCTTTGTGTATTAGGAACTATGAGATTTCTGGCGCAATTTGGTCGGCTCGTAGAATCACTTTGATGCGCATCTGATCTAAATTCTTCGGAATCTGAAAAGTCTGGGGAAACGTTGGAATCGCTCTGTGAGGTACTCCGTATGTTGATAGGAGCAGGTCCAACCGGCGGGTGCCGCTGCTCCGTAGGATATGAAATTCGATCTGTGAGTGAGTATTGCGCGGGAAGATTATGAGGAACATTTGGAACATATCGAGGCTGTGTATTTGATTGAGTTGTGTTCGGGGCAAACTGGTCCCCGTTTTGGTGCGTCTTTGAATTGATCTCTCTTGAGTTGCGAGATATTGGAGAAGTAGCGAGTTTGTTGTAATTTATATTGAAAGGGCTATCTACTGTACTAATTTGAGGCGAAAAACTGCGAAATTCGGGTGTTCCATTTCCATCATCATCAGAAAAATTTCCACCAAAATCATCAATTTTGGTATCAATCGAATCAGCGTCGAGTGCTAATTCGGAAAATCTAGGTTTGGTCGTGCAAAAAAGCATATATGAAAACTAAAAAAAAATCTCCTCCCGTGTGGATTAAATGTTTATTAAATGCTTTAAGAGTTTTGCGATTAAGCAATTAATAAAAAAGCTAGGCATAAGCTTTAAGAAAAAAAGGAAAATAAAAGGAAAAAGGTAAAACTTGAAGTTAAAAGGTCCAAAAAGACTTCAAGTAATGAGTCAGACTTGGAATAAACGGTCGCCAAAAAATGATCATTGAGCAACACAGATCATTCTGAGGACGGGTTGTGTTACAAACCAGCGATGGTTTCCGAGTCTGATGTAAAACAACTCGTCTAAAGAACAAAGAACTTGAAACAATGTAACAATGTAATTGAGGATATCAGATTGAGATCTGAAAATGAGGAACAATGAGTAACGGATAAAACAATTGAACAAGAACTTAAATGAGAGAACGAACGGGCTCATTGAGCGCCCTTCAGTAGAGTCACGCGACATGTGTCAGGCAGCATCTTGCGGAGATCCTTTACCGTAGACGCTTGTTGACTGCTGTCTTTTGATTCTTTCATCAAGGCAGTGTGATCATTGAAATCACAAGCAGACTCACTGAAAGATGACTCCATATATAAAAATGAATAAACTAAAAGAGTAAAAATAAGTAGCAATTTACTTCGATCTGTCCGTGAGAATCGTCTTCATACTGTATAACGCCTTGTATATTTGAGAATATTGAGAGAAATTGTAAAATGAGAATGGAGTCACGAAAAGTGGGAAACCGAGGGAACAGAAAGGCGCGATCGAAGGAAACTGGAATAAACAAAGTGAGAAGGAAGAGTATAATATCATTAGAGTAAGTTTTGAGAGGTATATTTGAAATTGCATATAACTGATTGAGTATGAGATATAACGTTAAGAGCTGAGATTGATAATATGAGATAAGAAACAACAGTATAATATTGTGGTAAGTCCAGTGGTCGGACTTTGTGAGGTGACCCTACATATAATTGAAATCAGTTTGGAAAATTCGGACGAAACATCGATCTGAGGGCACCATACGAATCAGCTCAGTGCACTGATTACGAATATCTAGTTATTGCCTGCGTAAACCTCGAAAATAAAAATGAAAAAAAAAATCTCCTCCCGTGTGGTAAATTCGTTTATTAATCATTAGAGTAAGTATAAAATACTAATAAACGAGAGTGATGATTCACTCACAATAAAATAAAAGGGGCGGGCCCCAATAAAAAATCTGCCTAAAATTCAGAAGAGGAGTGTTGGACTCCCTCCTCTTCGGTAGCGGAGGCAGGGTCGGCACCTTGAGTTTGGTTCCATAGTGGGGTGGTGCCTGGATTTTCCAGTACGTCAGTTTCATCATCAGTAGTGTCAAGCTCAGACGGGGGGCCCGACCTGTCAACATCCGCACTTGCATCAATGAGTTCCCGCCATTCTTCGTCGTCCAGGATGTTGACAGAGTTGTACTCATCGTCTGCGGACTCCCCGTCGGTAACATTGGAGCTAGTATCATTGAGATCATTAGAATCATCGTCACCATCAGTATCAAGAACATTAACATTTTCAACATCGTTATCATAATCGTTACCATTATCGTTATCGTTATCGTTATCTTCATCTTCATTGTTGTCGTTAACCCTCTTCTTAATCTTAGTATCAATGTACAATATCATAGATTCACGTAAAGCGGCTGCTACCATCCTCCCTGCAAGTTTGAGTGCGTCTTTGGTCGTGACTGTCACTTTCTTGAGTTCATTGATGGTGTCATCGGGTATTGCACCGAGGGAGGAGACAATGAACACAAATAGCGACACATTGCAGTTCAACTGGTTTTTGCAATCATCGACAAGCTTCTGGTACTTGTTCAACTTCTCTCTGCGTCGTATGACTAAGGTGGATTCATCATCATCGCCAGATAACATTCCGTATGGGATGGTGAATTCAGCTATCTTCAGCTGGTCACCGTCCCACCACCATACATCTGGTCTGAGAGAAGCAGAGTCACCAGTGATGTGTTCGTTGCTGCGTCCACGAACACTTTGGTTACAATGCACGATGACTCTCTTCTTTTCGGTGAGGTACTTGCAAAGTACCTTGACAACTTCGTCGTGTCTCTTTGTGAATTTGTGTTTGCACCGCTTGCACCCGTTTAAGATGTGATTGAGAGTTTCAATCTGTCCACAACGAGTGCAACGGTTACTCATTTGAGGGTTTCTGTGAGCAGCAAGTGATGCTGTCATGAGCGTATTCGTACGTGCTTTGATAGCGAATCTGACAACAGAGTCCGCCATCAAAGCATTGGGCTTCATGAAGTAGTTGCTCAATGGTGAGTTTTTCAATGTCGTGAATGTATGTCCTCTCATCTTGTGCTGACAAAGATCTGAATAGTAACGGTCACTCATGACTTTCATGATGTGTTTAACAACATTAGAGGTGTTAACATCAAATGTGACATTACTATTCAGATCTTTGAGCGTAAACATATCATCTTTGAGTATCAGACCCATGTTAGCGTCGTGCAAAGCTTTAACACATCGGGCTAAGATGTTCGACGTCCCGCGGTTACGCTTTGCATCTAACGCACCATTGTCTTTAACTTTCAGGTGCAAGAACGGTGAAGTCAAGTCGATGGTAGCATCCCTGAAGATGATCTCGGCTTCATCAGAAGCCTTGACCATATCACGGATGCTTTTATCGTTAGACTCCATCAAGGCAATGTAGAGTCTGATAGTGAGAGCTTTCTGGCGATCTGTGAGTTTCTGTATGTAAAGACCGCCATCGTTTTTCGTCGTGTAGAACCAGGCGGTTGGAATACCAGCAGCACCGACCATTTTGGACAGCTTGCCCCGAATGAGTTCATCTAAGCGACTGAGGCAATTTGTCGGTGCTGTGTTCGCCATCAGTTCGTAGTCAATCTTGGGAATCACGAACCGTTTGATGGCGTCAACCGCCTGTGTGAACCGAAGAGCGCTGCCAGTAATTCGAATGACGTCCTTCGTCATGTCTTCGATTCGCCGAAAAACGTGATGTTTACGCTGCGAAGATTTGCACGCGATTGGAAGTCCGAGATACGTTGTATTGTTCTGAATGCTGATGTTATCAATACGTCCTCCAGCAATGGTGAAGTTGTCGTTCAACACACTGCGAGAACCATTGTGAGCAATGTATGTGAAAGCGTGGCACTTCTTGCAGTTGATCTTCATGTCGCCTGCATAACTGCAGAAGTGCTCCACGACCGAAAGCAAGTTCTTCATCCCGACTTCCGAGTCCGAGAACACGATTATGTCATCGGCGTAAGCTTGAACGGTTGTCGCTGAGTCCAACCAATGATAACCGTCCTCCTTGCAAGCGTTCAACCGCGCGAGGAGAGGTTCGATACAAATGTTGAATAACGTCGGACTCAGCGGACAACCTTGCTTGACGCCTTTGCGAAAACAGATAGAATTAGATCGTCTGTTGTTGCTGATGATCTTCGTCGAAGAGTCTCTGTACGAATTAATAATCGTTTTAACAAAAGAAAGATCAAAGCCAATGTCTGTAAGATTCTTTTTAATAAGTTTATGTGGTACGGAACCAAATGCATCAGAAAAGTCGATCGTCGTGATGTAGAGTGACTTTTGGTTCCGTGCAGCATCGTGTATCATCTCATCAACCACAGTTGCATGCTCAGCCGCTCCAGCTGGAATACGCATGAATCCTTTCTGACTCGGTGATATGAACCTATGTTTTGAATTCAGCGTTTGAAGCGAGCGGCTGATGTGACACATCAGCATCCGATAAATCGTCGGAGTGATGGTGATAGGACGCCACGAATGGGCGTCGTCAGGGTCTCCTTTCTTAAACAACATGACGGTTTTGTTCATTTTCAACACCTCCGGAAAGAGACCCGTGTCAAGCATGCAACACAACACATTCTTGATGATCGTCGCCGTGACACTCCCGCCAACCTTCCACACACCATTTGAAATGCCGTCGCATCCGACGGCAGACAGATTGGATCTCGATCTGACCGCTTTGAGAATAGCTTCTTCGTTGAGGATGAGTGATTTGAGTTCATCAGAATTATTCGATGAAATTCTGCGCTGAAGAGTGTAAACACCATCTGGGTCATCCCCGAGAGCAGCAGCATCGCTCCACGAGGACCCGTACACGTTCTCGAAATCTTCGACTGGGACGACACATTCCGGTGTGTCGTCGTTCAACACGAACCAGTCGAGTGTACGTTTGGCGTCTTCAGCGTAGAATTTCTGAAGGAACTTCTTGTAGCCAAGCGAGGAAGGAGAGTTGTTGAGAATCTCCAATTCCTCTAGCTTGGCACGTATGAATTTCATCCTTTCATCGTAATGCTCATCGTAAATCAAACCGTCAATTGAGTCCAAGTCACCACTCCCAAGAAGTTGAGAGAACTCCAAAGGAGCCTGTGACAGAAAGCGAACAAGCTTCTCTTTGATGTCTGCGATGACATTACGTTGAGGTTGATCGAGATCTTCATCAGTGATGTGAATGCGGGAATGCAGGAGTTCAATACCAGCGATGAATTTGGAGGCCGACTTCATCTGAATCGGTGTCTCCAAGGAATGCGGGCGACGAATCTTATCTGAACCTCTCCGTGCCGAACGAACGAACTTCCTAATCGACTTCCGTAGAATGAGAATGATTTTCGAAATCATCCCTTCGCAGAGAAGCATTCGGCTGCTCTTTTCCAAAGAGTCAGAGAGGTTAATAGCTTCATTATACCAATTGAGAACATCCTTGACTTCACTGTTAAACACTTCTTCGAACTTTTTCCTGTGTTTCGCTAAACGGTCACCCCACAGCTTCGGGAGGTGCACGAAATCATCATCTTCCTTCATGCACCTCGACTTCCAATTCTCAGCTTTGGACAGGCAACTCTCAATGTCCACGATCGAAGCTGAATTTGAATGACCAGGATGTACATCACTTTGAATGACTTCGCCATCACTTGAAGAAGAGACTGAGTGCAAGCGTGCTTCTGGCATTCTCTCATTGGCTGGAATGGAACCAGCCTGACGTCTGCGTCGGCGGTTATCCTCTGCACGACGTCGATCTTCCATCACTTGGAGGTCAACAGACTCATCTGACCTCGCCTGCACAGGATTCAACCTTTCTTCTTCCTGTAAAATCCTATTTTCCATTCTGACACTTTTTTCTTTGTCAAGGTCAGAATTGGCCTCACGAATCTCATCGTCATCGGTATCGGGTGAAAACCACTTGGTAGAAATATTCACCTCGAATGATTGCAAACGATGACCTTCAACGTTGGATGCTGGATGAGATCTGTTTGAGTGTTGCTTGACAGTGACTTTGTCTTTTCCAATGAAGTCACTGCAAGTTGAACACATCGAACCACGCAGATCATGAAAGACATCCCGTGTTGCAAGTAAACATCTGCATCTTCTAGCATGCAGGATGTTCATTGCCCAGAAAACACCCACTTCTCTTTTGAGAGCTTCAAGATCCTGATGAGCCGAACCGATATGGCTGCTCAACGAATTCGCCCGACTCACAAGATAGTTACAGTCACTCACAGGACAAACGTAAATGGTCCGATAATGTGGAGCATCTGCCGGAAGATGAGGCGAGTCAATCTTCCATCTTAACTTACGACCAATTATGTATTCAAAAGCCGCCTGTTCAATTGGAACCCCATTCGTTACATGCAGCGACCTCAGGTGGAATGATAACGAGGCACATGTAGGGAACGTTTTGTCGCAACAAGGGCAATAAAACTGCCCAACACCCAACCATCTACACTTCTGATACATCAGAAGGACGATAGGAACATTTACATCAACAACATCAGCGAAAGGAGACATGTCAATATTACCAACCTGAAGTTGGTCGATGAGCGAGGTCAATTCTGCTTTAGAATTGATTTTGGACAGCTCATCCACAATCCATTCAATTGAAATCCTATCGTCCCTTGACGGTGAAGAACATCCATCATTACTACCGTTGCGATCATCATCATCAGAGTGATCGGTGCGTTCTGATTGAGAACGCACCTCGGAGAAGTCTTCTGCACCACTAATAGTACTACTCGTACTAGTGGATGAAGTCTGTGTGCCTAATGAATTGCTTCGAGAGTCAGAGGATGAATTGAATGATGAGTGATCACCTGCGAGAGTAAATAAAGGGACCACCTTCTCATTGAACTCGAAGACGAACTTAGGCACTTCGATGACGGAAGTGATGACTTTCTCCTTCGTGACTACTTGATGATGATCGATGTGAGCAGTTGACGTGACAACCCGATCGTCGACGCCAACAGCGTGATGAGTGATGTGAGCCGTTGACGTGACGGTTTGGTTGTCAACGTCAACGTTGTGGTGAGTGACGTGAGCTGTTGACGTGACAACCTGATTGTCAACGTCAACAGCGTGATGAGCGACGTGAGCTGTTGACTTGACAATCTGATTGTCAACGTCAACAGCATGATGAGCGACGTGAGCTGTTGACTTGACAATCTGATTGTCAACGTCAACAGTGTGATGAGAGACGTGAGCTGTTGACGTGACAATCTGATTGTCAACGTCAACAGCGTGATGAGAGACGTGAGCTGTTGACTTGACAATCTGATTGTCAACGTCAACAGCGTGATGAGCGACGTGAGCTGTTGACGTGACAACACGATTGTCAACGTCAACAGCGTGATGAGCGACGTGAGCTGTTGACTTGACAATCTGATTGTCAATGTCAACAGCGTGATGAGCGACGTGAGCTGTTGACTTGACAGTCTGATTGTCAACGTCAACAGCGTGATGAGCGACGTGAGCTGTTGACTTGACAATCTGATTGTCAACGTCAACAGCGTGATTAGCAACAGATTCAACATTGTGAGTATCAGCACTCACAACATGGTTGTTCTCAAACGTGTTTGAGTCAGCAGGTTGAGAGATGGCACCAGCTGATTGACTACTAATATTAGCTGCTGAGTTTGGTGAGTAAGAATTAACAATATCACGCGTATCAATGTGCTGCGAAGAAAGGAAATAAAAGTTATTATTATTGATGTAACTCCATGACATGTGATGTGAAATGTCGGTGAAGTGAGATGTGTTGCACCCGATGTTGCATGTTCCTGAGAGAAAGAGCGAATTAACGATGTTGGACACATGCGAAACAAACGGGGAACATTTTGAGTGAAAATTGAATGGAACCGTTCGAATGCTAGACGAAGGAACGAAAGAATAGGGATCAAAAGCATTTAAACGAAGTTCTTCATCCGTTGATGGGATTGCTGGTCGATTCCTGTCGAATTTTGGTTGCTCATCGGAAATGATCAATTGTCCTCGAGCAACCAGAATTCCTTCGGATGACTTCTCATTCATATTATAAGCAAGAGGACAACGAGAAATCAATGAAGGATCGCACGTAACAACGATCCATGATGGGTTAGGAACTCCATCAGAATTCGACGGGTTATAGTGAACACCCGACTGTAAGAGCACTTCTGTCCCTCTAGAAGGATTATTTGAATTGCAGAAAATAGTTTCAGGTTCCTCAATTTCTTCATCGGAAATTGATATTTGATCACTATTATCACTTTTTTCTGAATCTGAATTAATGTGCTCGAAATTGGTCATATCGTCATCAGGACACTTGGAAAGTGATTGTGAAGCTGGTCCAACCGGCGGGAGCCGCAGCTTCACATCATCACTAGGATATCTGCTAGTATCTTTTTTGCGGGGTGAGATTTGAGTTGCGTATCTTGTTTTATACGAGGAGTCAAGGTCGTCTAGTAGCGAATTGTCTTTGAAAAAGTCGAACTTATTGAGTTTTGGATGATGGGATATCTGTTCCCTAGAACAAGGAATCTTAAAACCTCCATCGTATTTGTTATCGGAATGGCAATTGCTGTTGTGAATATGGGTAGGATTGTGACACCTATCGGTCATGATATCTCGATTATTAAAAAAATTTTCACCGATTTTTTCCGGAGTGGAATCAAACGAATCAGCATCTTCTGCTGATTCCAAAAATCTACTTTTCGTTGGGTAGATCAACATATTTGCAAAATAAAAAAAAATCTCCTCCCGTGTGGTAAATTCGTTTATTAATCATTAGAGTAAGTATAAAATACTAATAAACGAGAGTGATGATTCACTCACAATAAAATAAAAGGGGCGGGCCCCAATAAAAAATCTGCCTAAAATTCAGAAGAGGAGTGTTGGACTCCCTCCTCTTCGGTAGCGGAGGCAGGGTCGGCACCTTGAGTTTGGTTCCATAGTGGGGTGGTGCCTGGATTTTCCAGTACGTCAGTTTCATCATCAGTAGTGTCAAGCTCAGACGGGGGCCCCGACCTGTCAACATCCGCACTTGCATCAATGAGATCCCGCCATTCTTCGTCGTCAAGGATGTTGACAGAGTTGTACTCATCGTCTGCGGACTCCCCGTCGGTAACATTGGAGCTAGTATCATTGAGATCATTAGAATCATCGTCACCATCAGTATCAAGAACATTAACATTTTCAACATCGTTATCATAATCGTTACCATTATCGTTATCGTTATCTTCATCTTCATTGTTGTCGTTAACCCTCTTCTTAATCTTAGTATCAATGTACAATATCATAGATTCCCGTAAAGCGGCTGCTACCATCCTCCCTGCAAGTTTGAGTGCGTCTTTGGTCGTGACTGTCACTTTCTTGAGTTCATTGATGGTGTCATCGGGTATTGCACCGAGGGAGGAGACAATGAACACAAATAGCGACACATTGCAGTTCAACTGGTTTCTGCAATCATCGACAAGCTTCTGGTACTTGTTCAACTTCTCTCTGCGTCGTATGACTAAGGTGGATTCATCATCATCGCCAGATAACATTCCGTATGGGATGGTGAATTCAGCTATCTTCAGCTGGTCACCGTCCCACCACCATACATCTGGTCTGAGAGAAGCAGAGTCACCAGTGATGTGTTCGTTGCTGCGTCCACGAACACTTTGGTTACAATGCACGATGACTCTCTTCTTTTCGGTAAGGTACTTGCAAAGTACCTTGACAACTTCGTCGTGTCTCTTTGTGAATTTGTGTTTGCACCGCTTGCACCCGTTTAAGATGTGATTGAGAGTTTCAATCTGTCCACAACGAGTGCAACGGTTACTCATTTGAGGGTTTCTGTGAGCAGCAAGTGATGCTGTCATGAGCGTATTCGTACGTGCTTTGATAGCGAATCTGACAACAGAGTCCGCCATCAAAGCATTGGGCTTCATGAAGTAGTTGCTCAATGGTGAGTTTTTCAATGTCGTGAATGTATGTCCTCTCATCTTGTGCAGACAAAGATCTGAATAGTAACGGTCACTCATGACTTTCATGATGTGTTTAACAACATTAGAGGTGTTAACATCATATGTGACATTACTATTCAGATCTTTGAGCGTAAACATATCATCTTTGAGTATCAGACCCATGTTAGCGTCGTGCAAAGCTTTAACACATCGGGCTAAGATGTTCGACGTCCCGCGGTTACGCTTTGCATCTAACGCACCATTGTCTTTAACTTTTAGGTGCAAGAACGGTGAAGTCAAGTCGATGGTAGCATCCCTGAAGATGATCTCGGCTTCATCTGAAGCCTTGACCATATCACGGATGCTTTTATCGTTAGACTCCATCAAAGCAATGTAGAGTCTGATAGTGAGAGCTTTCTGGCGATCTGTGAGTTTCTGTATGTAAAGACCGCCATCGTTTTTCGTCGTGTAGAACCAGGCGGTTGGAATACCAGCAGCACCGATCATTTTGGACAACTTGCCCCGAATGAGTTCATCTAAGCGACTGAGGCAATTTGTCGGTGCTGTGTTCGCCATCAGTTCGTAGTCAATCTTGGGAATCACGAACCGTTTGATGGCGTCAACCGCTTGTGTGAACCGAAGAGCGCTGCTAGTAATTCGAATGACGTCCTTCGTCATGTCTTCGATTCGCCGAAAAACGTGATGTTTACGCTGCGAAGATTTGCACGCGATTGGAAGTCCGAGATACGTTGTATTGTTCTGAATACTGATGTTATCAATACGTCCTCCAGCAATGGTGAAGTTGTCGTTCAACACACTGCGAGAACCATTGTGAGCAATGTATGTGAAAGCGTGGCACTTCTTGCAGTTGATCTTCATGTCGCCTGCATAACTGCAGAAGTGCTCCACGACCGAAAGCAAGTTCTTCATCCCGACTTCCGAGTCCGAGAACACGATTATGTCATCGGCGTAAGCTTGAACGGTTGTCGCTGAGTCCAACCAATGATAACCGTCCTCCTTGCAAGCGTTCAACCGCGCGAGGAGAGGTTCGATACAAATGTTGAATAACGTCGGACTCAGCGGACAACCTTGCTTGACGCCTTTGCGAAAACAGATAGAATTAGATCGTCTGTTGTTGCTGATGATCTTCGTCGAAGAGTCTCTGTACGAATTAATAATCGTTTTAACAAAAGAAAGATCAAAGCCAATGTCTGTAAGATTCTTTTTAATAAGTTTATGTGGTACGGAACCAAATGCATCAGAAAAGTCGATCGTCGTGATGTAGAGTGACTTTTGGTTCCGTGCAGCATCGTGTATCATCTCATCAACCACAGTTGCATGCTCAGCCGCTCCAGCTGGAATACGCATGAATCCTTTCTGACTCGGTGATATGAACCTATGTTTTGAATTCAGCGTTTGAAGCGAGCGGCTGATGTGACACATCAGCATCCGATAAATCGTCGGAGTGATGGTGATAGGACGCCACGAATGGGCGTCGTCAGGGTCTCCTTTCTTAAACAACATGACGGTTTTGTTCATTTTCAACACCTCCGGAAAGAGACCCGTGTCAAGCATGCAACACAACACATTCTTGATGATCGTCGCCGTGACACTCCCGCCAACCTTCCACACACCATTTGAAATGCCGTCGCATCCGACGGCAGACAGATTGGATCTCGATCTGACCGCTTTGAGAATAGCTTCTTCGTTGAGGATGAGTGATTTGAGTTCATCAGAATTATTCGATGAAATTCTGCGCTGAAGAGTGTAAACACCATCTGGGTCATCCCCGAGAGCAGCAGCATCGCTCCACGAGGACCCGTACACGTTCTCGAAATCTTCGACTGGGACGACACATTCCGGTGTGTCGTCGTTCAACACGAACCAGTCGAGTGTACGTTTGGCGTCTTCAGCGTAGAATTTCTGAAGGAACTTCTTGTAGCCAAGCGAGGAAGGAGAGTTGTTGAGAATCTCCAATTCCTCTAGCTTGGCACGTATGAATTTCATCCTTTCATCGTAATGCTCATCGTAAATCAAGCCGTCAATTGAGTCCAAGTCACCACTCCCAAGAAGTTGAGAGAACTCCAAAGGAGCTTGTGACAGAAAGCGAACAAGCTTCTCTTTGATGTCTGCGATTACATTACGTTGAGGTTGATCGAGATCTTCATCAGTGATGTGAATGCGGGAATGCAGGAGTTCAATACCAGCGATGAATTTGGAGGCCGACTTCATCTGAATCGGTGTCTCCAAGGAATGCGGGCGACGAATCTTATCTGAACCTCTCCGTGCCGAACGAACGAACTTCCTAATCGACTTCCGTAGAATGAGAATGATTTTCGAAATCATCCCTTCGCAGAGAAGCATTCGGCTGCTCTTTTCCAAAGAGTCAGAGAGGTTAATAGCTTCATTATACCAATTGAGAACATCCTTGACTTCACTGTTAAACACTTCTTCGAACTTTTTCCTGTGTTTCGCTAAACGGTCACCCCACAGCTTCGGGAGGTGCACGAAATCATCATCTTCCTTCATGCACCTCGACTTCCAATTCTCAGCTTTGGACAGGCAACTCTCAATGTCCACGATCGAAGCTGACGCTGGGTGAGCCGGATGTTCATCAATTGTGTGAGTATCTTCTTCGCTAGATGAAGAGACTGAATGCAAGTGCGCCTCAGGTAGTCTCTCGTTGGCAGGTATGAACCCAGCCTGTCGTCTCCGTCTGCGTGAGTCTTCCCCGCGACGACGATCTTCCATCACTTGGAGATCCACCGATTCGTCTGCCCGAGGTTGCACTGGCATCTGTCTCTCATCATCTTGAGTGACTCTGTTCTCACTCCTCACAATCTTGATTCTCTCCAGGTCAGTGTTGGCTTCACGAATTTCATCGTCATCGGTTTCAGGCGAAAGCCAATTAACGGATATACTGATGTCGATTGCCTGAACCCGATGACCTTCAACATTGGCCTGGGGATGTGATCTGTTGGTATGCTGTTTGACTGTAGCTTTGTCTCTACCAACGAAGTCCTTGCATTTCATGCACAAGGAACCGTGCAGGTCATGGTAAACATCGCTAGCCACAAGTAATTTTCGATGTTTCTTAGCGTGCAGAATGCTCATCGCCCAGAAGACTCCAACTTCACGTTTAAGCGCTTCCATGTCCTGGTGCGATGAGCCCATGTGGCTGCTCAATGAGTTCGCTCTGCTGACCAAGTAGTCGCAGTCGCTGCACGGACAAACGTGAATGGTACGATAGTGAAAAGCGTCAGGCGGAAGGTGAGGTGAATCGATCTTCCACCTCAGCTTCCTGCCGACAATGTACTCGAACGCCGCTTGCTCCAGAGGAATGTTATTCGTCGTGTGCGTCGATTTGAGGTGAAAAGACAAGGACGCACATGTGGGAAACGTTTTGTCGCAGCAAGGGCAGTAAAACTGCCCAACTCCTAACCATCTGTCTTTCTGATACATGAGGAGAATGATAGGAGTGTCAACGTCGCTAACGTTTGCGAATGGTGAAGTGTCGATGTTTGCCACCTGCAAGATATCAATGAGAGACTTCATGTCTGTTTTGGTCTTCACACCAGCCAGTTCGCTCACGATCCAATCAATGGAAACATTGTCACCCACAGGTGAAGAAGGATTATCATCACTACCACCGTGATTGTCATCATCGGAATGATCAGAGTGTTCAGAGTGAGAATGAGCATCGGTGAACTCTTCAGCACCACTAACAACGCTGCTTGTACCAGAAGAGTTACTGGTAGTTTGAGTACCTAAGGAGTTGGTTCGAGATCCGAGGAAATTATTGTTTGAGAATGTGTTAAGCAACGAATGGTTCCCAGAGAGAGTAAATAGTGGAACCACTTTCTCATTGATCTCGAACACAAACTTAGGTACCTCAATCACTGATGTGAATAATTTCTCCTTCGTGACTACTTGATGATGATCGATGTGAGCAGTTGACGTGACAACCCGATCGTCAACGCCAACAGAATGATGCGTGATGTGAGCCGTTGACGTGACGGTTTGGTTGTCAACGTCAACGTTGTGGTGAGTGACGTGAGCTGTTGACGTGACAACCCGATTGTCAACGTCAACAGCGTGATGAGTGACGTGAGCTGTTGACTTGACAATCTGATTGTCAACGTCAACAGCATGATGAGCGACGTGAGCTGTTGACTTGACAATCTGATTGTCAACGTCAACGTTGTGGTGAGTGACGTGAGCTGTTGACGTGACAACCCGATTGTCAACGTCAACAGCGTGATGAGTGACGTGAGCTGTTGACTTGACAATCTGATTGTCAACGTCAACAGCGTGATGAGCGACGTGAGCTGTTGACTTGACAATCTGATTGTCAACGTCAACAGCGTGATGAGCGACGTGAGCTGTTGACTTGACAATCTGATTGTCAACGTCAACAGCGTGATGAGCGACGTGAGCTGTTGACTTGACAATCTGATTGTCAACGTCAACAGCGTGATGAGCGACGTGAGCTGTTGACTTGACAATCTGATTGTCAACGTCAACAGCATGATGAGCGACGTGAGCTGTTGACTTGACAATCTGATTGTCAACGTCAACAGTGTGATGAGAGACGTGAGCTGTTGACGTGACAATCTGATTGTCAACGTCAACAGCGTGATGAGCGACGTGAGCTGTTGACTTGACAATCTGATTGTCAACGTCAACAGCGTGATGAGCGACGTGAGCTGTTGACGTGACAACACGATTGTCAACGTCAACAGCGTGATGAGCGACGTGAGCTGTTGACTTGACAATCTGATTGTCAACGTCAACAGCGTGATGAGCGACGTGAGCTGTTGACTTGACAATCTGATTGTCAACGTCAACAGCGTGATGAGCGACTTGAGCTGTTGACTTGACAGTCTGATTGTCAATGTCAACAGCGTGATGAGCGACGTGAGCTGTTGACTTGACAATCTGATTGTCAACGTCAACAGCGTGATTAGCGACGTGAGCTGTTGACTTGACAATCTGATTGTCAACGTCAACAGCGTGATTAGCAACAGATTCAACATTGTGAGTATCAGCACTCACAACATGGTTGTTCTCAAACGTGTTTGAGTCAGCAGGTTGAGAGATGGCACCAGCTGATTGACTACTAATATTAGCTGCTGAGTTTGGTGAGTAAGAATTAACAATATCACGCGTATCAATGTGCTGCGAAGAAAGGAAATAAAAGTTATTATTATTGATGTAACTCCATGACATGTGATGTGAAATGTCGGTGAAGTGAGATGTGTTGCACCCGATGTTGCATGTTCCTGAGAGAAAGAGCGAATTAACGATGTTGGACACATGCGAAACAAACGGGGAACATTTTGAGTGAAAATTGAATGGAACCGTTCGAATGCTAGACGAAGGAACGAAAGAATAGGGATCAAAAGCATTTAAACGAAGTTCTTCATCCGTTGATGGGATTGCTGGTCGATTCCTGTCGAATTTTGGTTGCTCATCGGAAATGATCAATTGTCCTCGAGCAACCAGAATTCCTTCGGATGACTTCTCATTCATATTATAAGCAAGAGGACAACGAGAAATCAATGAAGGATCGCACGTAACAACGATCCATGATGGGTTAGGAACTCCATCAGAATTCGACGGGTTATAGTGAACACCCGACTGTAAGAGCACTTCTGTCCCTCTAGAAGGATTATTTGAATTGCAGAAAATAGTTTCAGGTTCCTCAATTTCTTCATCGGAAATTGATATTTGATCACTATTATCACTTTTTTCTGAATCTGAATTAATGTGCTCGAAATTGGTCATATCGTCATCAGGACACTTGGAAAGTGATTGTGAAGCTGGTCCAACCGGCGGGAGCCGCAGCTTCACATCATCACTAGGATATCTGCTAGTATCTTTTTTGCGGGGTGAGATTTGAGTTGCGTATCTTGTTTTATACGAGGAGTCAAGGTCGTCTAGTAGCGAATTGTCTTTGAAAAAGTCGAACTTATTGAGTTTTGGATGATGGGATATCTGTTCCCTAGAACAAGGAATCTTAAAACCTCCATCGTATTTGTTATCGGAATGGCAATTGCTGTTGTGAATATGGGTAGAATTGTGACACCTATCGGTCATGATATCTCGATTAATAAAAAAATTTTCACCGATTTTTTCCGGAGTGGAATCAAACGAATCAGCATCTACTGCTGATTCCAAAAATCTACTTTTCGTTGGGTAGATCAACATATTTGCAAAATAAAAAAAAATCTCCTCCCGTGTGGTAAATTCGTTTATTAATCATTAGAGTAAGTATAAAATACTAATAAACGAGAGTGATGATTCACTCACAATAAAATAAAAGGGGCGGGCCCCAATAAAAAATCTGCCTAAAATTCAGAAGAGGAGTGTTGGACTCCCTCCTCTTCGGTAGCGGAGGCAGGGTCGGCACCTTGAGTTTGGTTCCATAGTGGGGTGGTGCCTGGATTTTCCAGTACGTCAGTTTCATCATCAGTAGTGTCAAGCTCAGACGGGGGCCCCGACCTGTCAACATCCGCACTTGCATCAATGAGATCCCGCCATTCTTCGTCGTCAAGGATGTTGACAGAGTTGTACTCATCGTCTGCGGACTCCCCGTCGGTAACATTGGAGCTAGTATCATTGAGATCATTAGAATCATCGTCACCATCAGTATCAAGAACATTAACATTTTCAACATCGTTATCATAATCGTTACCATTATCGTTATCGTTATCTTCATCTTCATTGTTGTCGTTAACCCTCTTCTTAATCTTAGTATCAATGTACAATATCATAGATTCACGTAAAGCGGCTGCTACCATCCTCCATGCAAGTTTGAGTGCGTCTTTGGTCGTGACTGTCACTTTCTTGAGTTCATTGATGGTGTCATCGGGTATTGCACCGAGGGAGGAGACAATGAACACAAATAGCGACACATTGCAGTTCAACTGGTTTCTGCAATCATCGACAAGCTTCTGGTACTTGTTCAACTTCTCTCTGCGTCGTATGACTAAGGTGGATACATCATCATCGCCAGATAACATTCCGTATGGGATGGTGAATTCAGCTATCTTCAGCTGGTCACCGTCCCACCACCATACATCTGGTCTGAGAGAAGCAGAGTCACCAGTGATGTGTTCGTTGCTGCGTCCACGAACACTTTGGTTACAATGCACGATGACTCTCTTCTTTTCGGTAAGGTACTTGCAAAGTACCTTGACAACTTCGTCGTGTCTCTTTGTGAATTTGTGTTTGCACCGCTTGCACCCGTTTAAGATGTGATTGAGAGTTTCAATCTGTCCACAACGAGTGCAACGGTTACTCATTTGAGGGTTTCTGTGAGCAGCAAGTGATGCTGTCATGAGCGTATTCGTACGTGCTTTGATAGCGAATCTGACAACAGAGTCCGCCATCAAAGCATTGGGCTTCATGAGGTAGTTGCTCAATGGTGAGTTTTTCAATGTCGTGAATGTATGTCCTCTCATCTTGTGCAGACAAAGATCTGAATAGTAACGGTCACTCATGACTTTCATGATGTGTTTAACAACATTAGAGGTGTTAACATCATATGTGACATTACTATTCAGATCTTTGAGCGTAAACATATCATCTTTGAGTATCAGACCCATGTTAGCGTCGTGCAAAGCTTTAACACATCGGGCTAAGATGTTCGACGTCCCGCGGTTACGCTTTGCATCTAACGCACCATTGTCTTTAACTTTTAGGTGCAAGAACGGTGAAGTCAAGTCGATGGTAGCATCCCTGAAGATGATCTCGGCTTCATCTGAAGCCTTGACCATATCACGGATGCTTTTATCGTTAGACTCCATCAAAGCAATGTAGAGTCTGATAGTGAGAGCTTTCTGGCGATCTGTGAGTTTCTGTATGTAAAGACCGCCATCGTTTTTCGTCGTGTAGAACCAGGCGGTTGGAATACCAGCAGCACCGATCATTTTGGACAACTTGCCCCGAATGAGTTCATCTAAGCGACTGAGGCAATTTGTCGGTGCTGTGTTCGCCATCAGTTCGTAGTCAATCTTGGGAATCACGAACCGTTTGATGGCGTCAACCGCTTGTGTGAACCGAAGAGCGCTGCTAGTAATTCGAATGACGTCCTTCGTCATGTCTTCGATTCGCCGAAAAACGTGATGTTTACGCTGCGAAGATTTGCACGCGATTGGAAGTCCGAGATACGTTGTATTGTTCTGAATACTGATGTTATCAATACGTCCTCCAGCAATGGTGAAGTTGTCGTTCAACACACTGCGAGAACCATTGTGAGCAATGTATGTGAAAGCGTGGCACTTCTTGCAGTTGATCTTCATGTCGCCTGCATAACTGCAGAAGTGCTCCACGACCGAAAGCAAGTTCTTCATCCCGACTTCCGAGTCCGAGAACACGATTATGTCATCGGCGTAAGCTTGAACGGTTGTCGCTGAGTCCAACCAATGATAACCGTCCTCCTTGCAAGCGTTCAACCGCGCGAGGAGAGGTTCGATACAAATGTTGAATAACGTCGGACTCAGCGGACAACCTTGCTTGACGCCTTTGCGAAAACAGATAGAATTAGATCGTCTGTTGTTGCTGATGATCTTCGTCGAAGAGTCTCTGTACGAATTAATAATCGTTTTAACAAAAGAAAGATCAAAGCCAATGTCTGTAAGATTCTTTTTAATAAGTTTATGTGGTACGGAACCAAATGCATCAGAAAAGTCGATCGTCGTGATGTAGAGTGACTTTTGGTTCCGTGCAGCATCGTGTATCATCTCATCAACCACAGTTGCATGCTCAGCCGCTCCAGCTGGAATACGCATGAATCCTTTCTGACTCGGTGATATGAACCTATGTTTTGAATTCAGCGTTTGAAGCGAGCGGCTGATGTGACACATCAGCATCCGATAAATCGTCGGAGTGATGGTGATAGGACGCCACGAATGGGCGTCGTCAGGGTCTCCTTTCTTAAACAACATGACGGTTTTGTTCATTTTCAACACCTCCGGAAAGAGACCCGTGTCAAGCATGCAACACAACACATTCTTGATGATCGTCGCCGTGACACTCCCGCCAACCTTCCACACACCATTTGAAATGCCGTCGCATCCGACGGCAGACAGATTGGATCTCGATCTGACCGCTTTGAGAATAGCTTCTTCGTTGAGGATGAGTGATTTGAGTTCATCAGAATTATTCGATGAAATTCTGCGCTGAAGAGTGTAAACACCATCTGGGTCATCCCCGAGAGCAGCAGCATCGCTCCACGAGGACCCGTACACGTTCTCGAAATCTTCGACTGGGACGACACATTCCGGTGTGTCGTCGTTCAACACGAACCAGTCGAGTGTACGTTTGGCGTCTTCAGCGTAGAATTTCTGAAGGAACTTCTTGTAGCCAAGCGAGGAAGGAGAGTTGTTGAGAATCTCCAATTCCTCTAGCTTGGCACGTATGAATTTCATCCTTTCATCGTAATGCTCATCGTAAATCAAGCCGTCAATTGAGTCCAAGTCACCACTCCCAAGAAGTTGAGAGAACTCCAAAGGAGCTTGTGACAGAAAGCGAACAAGCTTCTCTTTGATGTCTGCGATTACATTACGTTGAGGTTGATCGAGATCTTCATCAGTGATGTGAATGCGGGAATGCAGGAGTTCAATACCAGCGATGAATTTGGAGGCCGACTTCATCTGAATCGGTGTCTCCAAGGAATGCGGGCGACGAATCTTATCTGAACCTCTCCGTGCCGAACGAACGAACTTCCTAATCGACTTCCGTAGAATGAGAATGATTTTCGAAATCATCCCTTCGCAGAGAAGCATTCGGCTGCTCTTTTCCAAAGAGTCAGAGAGGTTAATAGCTTCATTATACCAATTGAGAACATCCTTGACTTCACTGTTAAACACTTCTTCGAACTTTTTCCTGTGTTTCGCTAAACGGTCACCCCACAGCTTCGGGAGGTGCACGAAATCATCATCTTCCTTCATGCACCTCGACTTCCAATTCTCAGCTTTGGACAGGCAACTCTCAATGTCCACGATCGAAGCTGACGCTGGGTGAGCCGGATGTTCATCAATTGTGTGAGTATCTTCTTCGCTAGATGAAGAGACTGAATGCAAGTGCGCCTCAGGCAGTCTCTCGTTGGCAGGTATGAACCCAGCCTGTCGTCTCCGTCTGCGTGAGTCTTCCCCGCGACGACGATCTTCCATCACTTGGAGATCCACCGATTCGTCTGCCCGAGGTTGCACTGGCATCTGTCTCTCATTATCTTGAGTGACTCTGTTCTCACTCCTCACAATCTTGATTCTCTCCAGGTCAGTGTTGGCTTCACGAATTTCATCGTCATCGGTTTCAGGCGAAAGCCAATTAACGGATATACTTATGTCGATTGCCTGAACCCGATGACCTTCAACATTGGCCTGGGGATGTGATCTGTTGGTATGCTGTTTGACTGTAGCTTTGTCTCTACCAACGAAGTCCTTGCATTTCATGCACAAGGAACCGTGCAGGTCATGGTAAACATCGCTAGCCACAAGTAATTTTCGATGTTTCTTAGCGTGCAGAATGCTCATCGCCCAGAAGACTCCAACTTCACGTTTAAGCGCTTCCATGTCCTGGTGCGATGAGCCCATGTGGCTGCTCAATGAGTTCGCTCTGCTGACCAAGTAGTCGCAGTCGCTGCACGGACAAACGTGAATGGTACGATAGTGAAAAGCGTCAGGCGGAAGGTGAGGTGAATCGATCTTCCACCTCAGCTTCCTGCCGACAATGTACTCGAACGCCGCTTGCTCCAGAGGAATGTTATTCGTCGTGTGCGTCGATTTGAGGTGAAAAGACAAGGACGCACATGTGGGAAACGTTTTGTCGCAGCAAGGGCAGTAAAACTGCCCAACTCCTAACCATCTGTCTTTCTGATACATGAGGAGAATGATAGGAGTGTCAACGTCGCTAACGTTTGCGAATGGTGAAGTGTCGATGTTTGCCACCTGCAAGATATCAATGAGAGACTTCATGTCTGTTTTGGTCTTCACACCAGCCAGTTCGCTCACGATCCAATCAATGGAAACATTGTCACCCACAGGTGAAGAAGGATTATCATCACTACCACCGTGATTGTCATCATCGGAATGATCAGAGTGTTCAGAGTGAGAATGAGCATCGGTGAACTCTTCAGCACCACTAACAACGCTGCTTGTACCAGAAGAGTTACTGGTAGTTTGAGTACCTAAGGAGTTGGTTCGAGATCCGAGGAAATTATTGTTTGAGAATGTGTTAAGCAACGAATGGTTCCCAGAGAGAGTAAATAGTGGAACCACTTTCTCATTGATCTCGAACACAAACTTAGGTACCTCAATCACTGATGTGAATAATTTCTCCTTCGTGACTACTTGATGATGATCGATGTGAGCAGTTGACGTGACAACCCGATCGTCAACGCCAACAGAATGATGCGTGATGTGAGCCGTTGACGTGACGGTTTGGTTGTCAACGTCAACGTTGTGGTGAGTGACGTGAGCTGTTGACGCGACAACCCGATTGTCAACGTCAACAGCGTGATGAGTGACGTGAGCTGTTGACGCGACAACCCGATTGTCAACGTCAACAGTGTGATGAGCGACGTGAGCTGTTGACTTGACAATCTGATTGTCAACGTCAACAGCGTGATGAGCGACGTGAGCTGTTGACTTGACAATCTGATTGTCAACGTCAACAGCGTGATGAGCGACGTGAGCTGTTGACTTGACAATCTGATTGTCAACGTCAACAGCGTGATGAGCGACGTGAGCTGTTGACTTGACAATCTGATTGTCAACGTCAACAGCGTGATGAGCGACGTGAGCTGTTGACTTGACAGTTTGATTGTCAACGTCAACAGCGTGATGAACGACGTGAGCTGTTGACTTGACAGTCTGATTGTCAACGTCAACAGCGTGATGAGCGACGTGGGCTGTTGACTTGACAGTTTGATTGTCAACGTCAACAGTGTGATGAACGACGTGAGCTGTTGACTTGACAGTCTGATTGTCAACGTCAACAGCGTGATGAGCGACGTGAGCTGTTGACTTGACAATCTGATTGTCAACGTCAACAGCGTGATTAGCAACGAGGGCTGTTGACTTGACAGTCTGATAGTCAACGTCAACAGAATGATGAGCGACGTGGGCTGTTGACTTGACAATCTGATTGTCAATGTCAACAGCGTGATGTACCACGTGTGCCGTTGACGCGACAATCTGATTGTCGACGTCAACGCTATGATGAGCAACATGAGCCATTGACGCGACAACCCGATTGTCGACGTCAACGCTGTGGTGAGCTACATGAGCAGTTGACTCGACAGTCTGGTTGTCGACGTCAACGCTATGATGAACAAGATTAACATTGTTATGAGAAACATTATAGTTAGAGATATTATTATTAATGAAACTATTATTAGTGAAACTATTACTATTATTAACATTGAACATATTGGTATTCATGACTGACATGTGATTTGAAAAGTCGGTGAAGTGATTATTGCAACCGATGTTGCACGAGAATGAGACCGCCAGTGAGTTTAATACATTGTATACATGGGAAACAAAAGGCGAACGTGGGAAGGAGCAAAAATTGAATGGAACCGCCGGAACCGTGCTCGGATGGACGAAGGTCTCAGGGAGGAGCACCTTCTGGCTGAGTTCTGCATCTGATGCAGGTACTGCCGGGCGGTTTCGGTCGAGTATTGGTTGCCCATTCGAAATGATCATTTGTCCTCGGGCAACCAATACACCTTCAACTGACTTATCCTTTGCAAGGTAACTCAGAGGGGAACGGGAAGCCAGTGAAGGATCGCTCGTAATGACGAACCAAGAGGGGTTCTGACCACCCTCTGGATTCGTCGGATTATAGTGTACTCCTGACTGCAGGAGTACCTCTGTCGTCCTTTGTGTATTAGGAACTATGAGATTTCTGGCGCAATTTGGTCGGCTCGTAGAATCACTTTGATGCGCATCTGATCTAAATTCTTCGGAATCTGAAAAGTCTGGGGAAACGTTGGAATCGCTCTGTGAGGTACTCCGTATGTTGATAGGAGCAGGTCCAACCGGCGGGTGCCGCTGCTCCGTAGGATATAAAATTCGATCTGTGAGTGAGTATTGCGCGGGAAGATTATGAGGAACATTTGGAACATATCGAGGCTGTGTATTTGATTGAGTTGTGTTCGGGGCAAACTGGTCCCCGTTTTGGTGCGTCTTTGAATTGATCTCTCTTGAGTGGCGAGATATTGGAGAAGTAGCGAGTTTGTTGTAATTTATATTGAAAGGGCTATCTACTGTACTAATTTGAGGCGAAAAACTGCGAAATTCTGGTGTTCCATTTCCATCATCATCAGAAAAATTTCCACCAAAATCATCAATTTTGGTATCAATCGAATCAGCGTCGAGTGCTAATTCGGAAAATCTAGGTTTGGTCGTGCAAAAAAGCATATATGAAAACTAAAAAAAAATCTCCTCCCGTGTGGATCGAACACACGACTTCCAGATTAACAGTCTGACACTCTAACCAACTGAGTTAGGGAGGAAGCCTAAGGGCTAATTATTTTTAAATATAATTTTATTATAAAAATCAAACAAAGGTTATCAAAAAAAGATTTTTATAACTTCATATCGTTATATGACCTTTTAATCTAATTAATAAATAGGTTTATGAAGTATAAGATTTAAAAAATAGATATGATTTATACCATATATGATTTACTTAAAGCAATAATTATATATATATATAGGTATGAAAAATTATTTATCAAAAACAATTTTTTAATCAATTGGTTCAAGCCACAAGTATCCATATTCTTTAATTCGAAAATCATTTATTTGATCAATAACCTTTCCACTGATTAAATCTCTGAATTTCCCTGAAATATCACTTTTTAATATATTGATAGATCTTTGATACTTGTTAAAGTTAAAAATGAAGAGCAAGAACTTCCCGTTATTCAAGAATCTCTTGTAAATGAGGATCCCTGCGTCGACCTCGAAATCGTTTTTTTCAGCATAATGAATGTCTTCCTCGTCATAATACTGATTACGAGTGTAACTTTTTAAGAAGACCGTACGTTTATTTTCAGTGAATGAAGGGTAATTGAATCTAGCGCTAGTGATTGACTTAATTCCGTTGAAAATCCTTGATTGGTAAGAATTTTCATCTTTTTCAATGAACTCGGTTGAGTCCCAATTGAAAAAGCCACGCTGAATGAATCGCGTATCGTGGGATATGTCAGGGTAGTTCTTGTAGTTGTAGTCATTCAACTTGCCTATCTCGTCGCCGAAGTAGATGAGGAACATTGAAGGCATTGATGCCGAAACAGCGTGAAGAAGCAAGATCCGATCAATTGCACTTTGAACCTTCAATTTCCCTTCAATTATTTTACGGTTTTGTTCGTTACTCGACTTTTTCAATGAAACCGCTTTTTCACAATATTTCAGTGCTCGCTCCAGTCCGAGCAAGGAAGCCGTTGTTCCGCAGATTCGCGCTTTTCCGGTGACCAAATCTTCGGCGAACGTTATGCCCTTTGAAAACGAGCCTGGCATTTTTCCTGTGAAAAAGTCGTTCAAGTAACGATAGAGTGATATGATGCCGCCTTTGTAACCGTCTGAATTTCCCAAACCGTTACCGATCAAACTATTCAATTCAACGTCAAAACCGTTGCCCCAATTGATGTCGTCGTGCGAGTGAACTCGCGTGAAGTATGCGTCACCTTTAAAGCAGTTACAAATGGCATTAATTGAATAGCTGATTGATCGTACATCACACATTGCTAATGAAGCCCACAAACGCGACATCCAACCGAAATTCTGATGAATGCTGCCGATTTCTTTCGATTGATCAAAGTCGATTGATTCTTCTTCTTCTTCATTCAAATTTTCATGTGAGGAAGTTCTATGATCTGGCCGTCTTTTGGTCAAATCGGAATAAGCGTCAGCTGTGATGACACCTGATTCAGTGATGATGAATTCTTTCTCATTTTCACTTTCACTTTCATCATTGTCCGACCATTTATCTAATTCAATATTTTCGTTTTCATTTTCTTCTTCATCAGAGTCCTCTTTTTGGTCCCTTTTGTGCCTCTTGAGATCAAACCAGGCAGCACAACCAGGGCAAACAATCTGCATCGCAATGAAAATCATCTCGTTCAAAATGTAGGCTCGATTGAGATTTCGACATGATGTCCCTGGTTTCTTCCACATGTTCGAAGTTCCATTGAAAAATACAACATCAACACCAAGGTTCATTAAATAAAGGATGTTGGAGAGGGTTTCTTCAAAAACAACTGGATTGGTAAAATTAAGATCCCATTGATATGGATAAAAGGTCGTCATCACAATCTTTTGACATTCTGGTACATAGGTGAAATTATCAGGGGCAATATCACCGAAAAAGTGGCCCATGACGCCATATGAGTCAAATTGATTTGGTATGTACCAACTGTCATAGAAATAGTAGCGGTTTTGGTATTCAATTTCACCTTTTTTGGCTCTTTGGGCCCATTCATGCTCGTCTGAAGTATGATTGATAATAAAGTCCATACAAAAACACATATTTCGTTGGTGAAGAGTATTAATAAGGTGTTCTAAGTCTTCATTTGTTCCTAGATCTGGGCGTACTTTTCGGTAATTAGCGACTGCAAAGCCACCATCGCTTTTTTCTGGAGGAGAATCTAAAAATGGAAGAGCATAGACAAATTTGACTCCAATTTTTTGTAAATAGTCTAACTTTGTCTCAATATTACGTAAATTGCCAGCAAATTTGTCTGCATAGATTTGAATTCCAATACTATCATTTTGGCAATGCCATTTCGGATCTTTAATTCGCTCCTTGTCAAGATTTTTTAATGTTTCGGATCTTTTTTTATAAAATTCATATATTAAATCAAGTAAAGATGAAAATTTTTCATCATTATGATAAACAGAATTATAAAGACGATAAAACTCTTTATATCTCTCCGATAGTCGTTTTTGGAATATATCGTCGCTATATTTTTTGAGAAATGCTTTTCCTTCTACAGCTTGATCTTCAAATGTCATGAGTTGTTTAATTTGTGAGAAGAGATGAAACTTTTTGTGTGTTTTCATAAAAATTTGATTTAAAGATTTGAATGGAGTTAAGTTTATGTGCATCTTAATTTTAATATGTATTTTTGAAAAAATCAAGAGTAAAAAAAACACCAATAATTCGTATTTTGAATAGAGATGTAACTTTTTATAAGCCTCTATACAAAAAGTTGTAATCATACCAAATTGAGATTCTTTCGGAAAAAAGGATTATTTGAACTCGTTCCGAAACAAATAAAAATTATCCCAGAGATGTAACCTATTTGACATTAAGGATTCAACCCCATTGCATCATTTTCGATTGGATGCTACCGAAATTATTTACTGTTCTTGATGTAAATCCTAATTTAAAATACAACAAATATCATTATAAGTATATTAAATACAGAAAAAAAGCATAAAAAAAATTTTACTTTTTTTTTTTTTAGGTATGGCATTATACATAATCATGTAAAACAACATTTACTGCCATTTATACATTATTTTTTATATTTTTTTCCTAAAAAATATTGGATATCTATTAACTTTTTTTCCTTTTTGCTAAAACAGCAAATTTAATGAATTAAAAATTATATGCATCAATAATATATTTGAAAAATGTTCAATAAGAAGCATTTGTATTTGTAATCATTCAAAAATCATAAAATCTTCTATTGTACATAATTTTCAATTAATAAATAATATAATCTATTCAAAAAAAATTTATAAAATATTTTTGAATTCATAAATTGTGATATCTATCAATAAAACATTCAATCTTTAATAAAAATAAATATAGTTCAATTGAAATCAAATGTTTCCAAATATAGAGTCATTTCATTTTTTAAATTCGAACAAATGAGCGGTCTAGCTAAAGTTGATGATCAATGGATTCCACTCCAAATAACTGTTTTCACCAGATGGGTTAATGGTCAATTAAAAGGAGTAAGTGAAACTGAAATTCAAGATATCACAAAAGATTTATCCAATGGCGTTTCGTTAGTGCAATTGGCACAAGTTTTAACAAAGAAAGATGCACCTCGTGCCTGGAATCAGAGTCCAGTTCGAAATGTCGATATGGTTCAGAATTGTGATTTAGCTATTGAAATGTTTAAAGAAGATGGTGTCCAAATCATTGGAATTTCTGGTAAAGATGTCAACGATAACAATCAAAAATTAATTCTTGGATTAATATGGTCTCTTATTTTACGTTATTCAATCAGCAAATCAGTTCAAAAGGCATCTGATCAAGAAAGTGCAGAAGAACAACCACAACAATCAAATAAGAGCAATAAAGAGGCTTTGATGGCATGGGCTAATGAACGTGTCAAAGGTTATGCTAATGTTGAAGATTTCCAGCCTTACGACTTAGCAATGTGTGCCTTATTAGATTCTTATGTTCCAGATAAAATCAATTACAACGAACTTACACCAGGCGAGGTCGAGAAAAATTCAACATTTGCTACAAATGCAATGAACGATCTTGGAATTCCAGTTTACATTTATCCAGAAGATGTCGTCAAAAATGGAGATAAAGTTGATGAAAAGACTCTTTTAACACAGCTTTCATCAGCTAAAGTCGTTCTTGATGCTCTTCCACCAGAAGTTCATGAAAGAAGCGTTCAATTACAGCAAGAAAGACTTGCAAAGAAGAAAGCTGAAGAAGAAAGAGCACTTAGAGAAAAAGAAGAGGCAGAACGTGCAGCAAAAGAAAAAGAAGAAGCTGAAAGATTAGCTAAAGAGAAAGAAGAAGCTGACAGAATTGCCAGAGAAAAGGAAGAAGCTGAAAGAGCTCAAAGAGAAAAAGAAGAAGCCGAACGTTTGGCCAAAGAAAAGGAAGAAGCTGATAGATTAGCAGCTGAAAAAGAAGAAGCTGAAAGAGCTGCACGTGCTAGAGAAGCAGAAAGCTTAGCTCAAAATGCATCTGATATTACTTCGTTACGTCAAATAATTGAAAAATTACAACAAGATCTTAATAATGTTCAAAATCAAGCAAATGAAGCTACAAACAAAGCTAATGAGGCACAAGCAAAAGCTGATGAAGCTAATCAAAGAGTTGCAGATTTAACTGCTGAAAACAAATCTTTGAAGACAGATATTAAGTGTCTTAAATATGAAGTTAAAAAGCTCAAAGAAGAGGCAGAAACAAATCAAAGAAAAGAAGCTCTTTCAGAAGCTACTGCTTCTTCTGTTCAACCTCAAACTGAAGCTACTCCTGCAAACCAAGATTCAATCGAAAAGTTGAAATTTGATTTGAAGTGTCTTAAATATGAAGTTAAGAAATTGAAAGACGAAAGAAAAGATGAGCAAGACACTCATGTTAACCCTCAGTAGGTTATTTTATATCTATGCAATTTTCCATATTAAATATATATTATTATTATATTGAATGTTTTTTTTTTTCTATTTCATTAATATTCTAACGATTTTTAATTCAAAATTTATAACGAATGCTTTTTTTCAATTAATTATAATCGTCATTATACAATATTTTAAACATGATTATCCTTAAAGAACTTCTGCTTTCAATAATAATAATATTAATAAAATATAAAGAGCAAAGATGGAAAAAATAAAATTGTTAAAATTTAAAATGGCTATATCATATTTACATAATTAAACATAATAAATTTATATCTATTCATAATCTCAATAGTACAATCTATTTAAAAATTACATACTAATAACATTACAAAGTAGATTCTCACACAGAATTGTTATTTTGGTAAAAAAAAGCATCGGACAAAGGATCGTCCATATATGACTTATAGGATCCAACAATTGGATCATCTTTGTTTGAAAACATATATTCGAAGTCACAATCTTCGTTATACTTGTTTTCAATTATATTTCTGTCCAAATTAAAACATTGGTTTTCGTTGTTGTTCTTATTTTGCTTAGACACATTATTTTGAACAGCGGATTGCTTTTGGGAAAGTCGGAGTGGGCCTGAATATTCCAAATATGTGTTTTTATTACATTTATGAAACTTGAAAGTTGCTCCACAAGCTGTGCACTTAACATTTGATACTGATTTATTTAATAGGCAGCCTTTTATTTTTTTGAAATTTTGAATTTCAATTGACTGGCTATTAATTAATAAAAAATTACCAGGAAGTCTGTTGCAACTCTTTCCATTTGATGCTGTATTATGATGTATGAATTGAGGAACAATTTGACCTGAGATTTTAACATTTCCACAAGTGCATGTGCAGCAGGAAGCATTCATATTATTTAAATAAAATGATTTTTTTTTGTGTTATAAGGCCAGATTAAATTTGATATATTAAAATCTATCCCCTTTCCAATTTTTGAGAATGATAAATTATTTTTTCTTATATCAACTAACTGTTTCTTTTGAAAATTGATAAACATTTAATTTATCTATTGAAAAAATAATCATGGCTAAACTCTAACTTTTTGAATATTTTCTTTTCAAATTTTATATAAATTTGTCAAAAAAAAAAAAAATCTATATTTTAAACCTCTTACAAACTTCTCAATCTAATATATTTGTTCTGTAGGCATATGATTAAGAAAATTCATTTTAATTTTCTGAGAATTCCCGAGTTCACAGCTTTTTTTAAAAAATGAATTTAAAATATTTATATCTTTTTGCATATTAAATTTATTAATACTTTAATTATTTGTTCAGGTTTTAAGATATATTTAATATATATAATTATCATAATATTAAATAATTTATTATTAATTATCTGTGAATTTGTTAAAAAACTTTATTATAATGATTGAAAATTTTTCAATGGAAAATATAGAGTCAAATGACTTTATTATATTATTATAAACACTTATATAACAATAAAAATCAACCAAGAAATGAAAAAAAATATAAAATCCTAGAAAAAAAAAAAAACTTTTTCAAAAAGAATTGAATTTTCAAATATTTTCAAATACATTTTTCATGTTAAATAAAATAAAAAATTATTTATTAATAGCAATACTAGATTTAAAATAGTATTTTAAATTTATATAAATATTAATAAATATCTTTAACAATTATAATCATAGGATACTTTTATATTATTGAACATAAAGAAAAAATAGATATTTCTCAAAACATAACACAAGAAATTAGATGAAACATTGTTAATAGTCTATATAAAATACATATAATACAAATAGAAGATATTACTATATTTTTTTGATTAAAAAAAAAAAAAAGGATACCCTGCTGCCACTTAATTTGGCAATAAACTTTTTGAATACTTTAAAAAAAAAGAGATACATGGTCTGTCAAATTTTATAAAAAGGATAAATAGATCATATGTTTGATGAAAAACAAAAAATATTTGAATCAATTCCTCTATGCATCAAGAGAGGCCCTTATATTAAGTATCAAAAGTTCCCAGAGACTGTTGAAAAGGTTATGCTTATATTAAAAAATTATGAAAAAGGAGATATTCAAAAATTAGTGCAAAAAACGGGATTTAAAGAACGCACAATGTATAATTGGCTTGAGAATATCAAAAAAAATCCAAATTTCAGTCTTTTATCTATTCAAATTAGAGAAAATGCAAGAATTTTTACTGAAGACGAAGAAGATGCAATAGCTCATTATATTCTCATTGAAAAGATTAATCAATGTAAACTTTTTACTGATGAAGATTGTTTAGAAATTCTTGTTAATGCATATTTAACCAAACACCAGAATGATGAAAATATCGACTATACAGTATCTTTTTCGAGAGGATACATATATAATTTCAAGAAAAGGCACTCATTTGTTTCAAAAGTTTGTCATTTAAAAAGAAGACAATCTTCAAATATAAATTTAATTAACTCTTTTATTAATGAAATGAAAAGAATCTTCTCTACAATATCTTTTGATAGAATTATCAACATTGATGAAACAGCTTTATTTTTAAATGCTAAAAATATGAAAATTTGGCACTCAAAAGGGCAAGATGATGTAAGTGTTCCTGTAGGTTTTAGTGAAAAAAAGAGAATAACAGCAATTCGTGCTATTGGAGCAAATGGAGTAAAATATAAATATTCAATTTATAGCAAAAGGCAAAACTGAACTTGTCACATCAACTCAAATTGGTGATGTATATCCGCACATGAAAACATATTCAGAAAAAGGCTGGACGAATGATGACACTTTTTACCAATATTTAAACTACTTAAGATCTTATTTTAACGATAACAATGAAATACATGTAATTCTTGATATATTTTCTGCCCACAGGAGTGAAACAACTAAAAAACTAGCTAAAGATCTTAACATAATTACCAGCCGGTTTTACAGACATGTATCAGCCTCTAGACACCACAATATTTGCTGTAATTAAAGCTTATATTAAGCATATGATGCGGAGAAGTATTAGAAATGAAGATGAACTTAGTACAAAGAGAGTAGATAGAAAAAGAATTGGCTGAAAGTTTTTTAATAGTTTTTTGTCTATAGATTAATTAATTGATAACTAACAGAAATTTAGTTTTTTGTCAATTTTGGCTCGCCCAAAAGAAAGTTATAATGTAATCATTATAATATGTGATTTCATTAAAACCTATGAAATTTTATTTCTAATAGGCACAATCATTCATAATATCATATGATTATTATTTTTCACTTGATATTTTAAATTAAATCAGGAGCATTTCACAAAAAAAATAGAAAACATTTTTTTTTTTTGGATTTTATGAAATAAATGGCTTATAACTTTTTTTCTATTTCGCCCGGTCCTTTTATTTTAACATATTATCTTTAACATTGTGTAAATATATTTATGTTAAAATTTTAAGATTTATACATTTTTTTTTTCTTAGAAAAAGGATGATTAATTTTTTTTTCAATATGAAAAAACGATTAAAAAGCTTTCAAAATTCAATAAATATGGCATCATTTTCATTTCGGAAGCATAAACAAATTTATTTTTCATAAATTCTTTAGTTTTTGCTTTTTAAGGAAGAAAAATGAAAAAATATAATTATAATTCCTATTATAAAAACTATCATATTAAATGAAATGAGATTTGCAACCTAATTGCCTTATTTTGTAGTTTTTTCTGATATATATCTATGCCTATATAAATTTAATGATTTTTTATGAATATATTTTCCATTTGGGATTTTGGTATCAATTTTAAATATTAAAAAATTCATTTATAAGTTAACTTCTTTTGATTATATGAATAAGCACTTTTTGTTTTAAGTCAGTGACATATTTTTATGTTTTTTAAGATTTTAATTAATTAAAATAATGCTGAAATATTTTACACATGTTATTCATAGAAATTTTGAAAACATCTTTCAAAAATAATATTTTGAATAGATTTTATATGCGTTTTAAATGCATTCAAATATAAATTCTTAAATATAATAAAATTGAGCGAGGAAATTTATTTATAAATAGTATTTTAAAACAGAAAATAAATTTTATTATTATATTAATAATGTAAAACGAAAAAATTTTCAGCACAATTTTCATATATTTCTAAAATCAACTTTTTTTTTAATTTTTTTTTGAATAGTTTTATTTTGATATTATTTTTTCTTCATGAATATACAAATTTGTGATATTTGTAATATATCTATATTTGCATATTAATATGATATTTTAGAAATATTTATTAATCTTTTGATGCATCTGTACCTTTTTAACTTTTATTGGTAAATATGGTTTTTTTGTATTAAAAAGAATAAATCTTAATTAGTCAACTGTTTTTTGTAAATTAAATGAGTCTGAAAACAACTAATGATCTAAAATATTCTTTTGTCATATTAGTTTGTATGAATCTTTTAAGAATGATTATATTTTTCACTTTTTTCACAAAATTTCAAACCTACTTAAAATTTTATTTGATAGATTTCTTGGCCAATATAGATAAAATTTCATTTTAATATATACGCATATTATTAATATCAAATAACAATGTTATGTTTAAAATATCTCAACACCGGGCGTTTTGTACGATATTTTTCTCTCTCAAGTGAAATGAACGAAATTACTCTTTTTCTTATAATATCTAAACTTATCTTACTACATATCAATTTAAATATAATATAATATTATACCATCAAAAAATATATTAAATTATTTAAGTTAAAATTTCATAATATCTTTATTCATCGAATTATGAAAGTTTTATTTTATAACTTTTCACATCATTTCCCAGTCGTGTGGTACTAATTTATTTATTTTGATCATTTCAATATGTTAGTTTCTTACTGAACTTTAAATTTATCCATTTTAAAATTCTGAAATATTTTTATTTCATTTTTTTATCTACTCTGTACAAAGTCTGTTTGCCAATTTTTAATTAAAGTTTGGGAAAAACTTGATTCAAACCTAATTCAGGAATCCTTCGTTAGGCTATACTCAGAAGAGATGTGGCAATGTAGTAATATTTTTGATATACCATTAATGCACACATGCCTTTTTAATAGATCATCTGCAATTGAAAAAAAGAGAATGATATTCAATGAATTGTTAAAGATGTCCATTGTTGATGATAATAATGTTCCTATCTTCTCTTATATTATTGATTCTTTTCATGATAAGAGCACTAATACAAAAGAGAGTATCATTAAATATGTCAAAGAACATATAACTTTAGAAAACAACGATAGAATTGACCAAGATATAACAATATCTATCTCAAAGTTAGTGTCATACACGATATTGAAATGGATTGATACTGATACATTTATGAAAGAGATTTGATTTAAATCTTTTTTGAAACATACTTTGAAAATATGAATATTGATTAATTCTTCAAGATTTTGTATTTAAATTAATTTCGTATAAACAAATTTATACTATAGGGTGTCCAGAAAAATCGTAGCATCACATCATTAAACAAATATAAAAGAATAAAAAATATATTAATAAATTGTTTATTAAATATACTCACCATTTGATTTAATAACTTTTTTGAGTCTTTCTTGCCAATCGAGAAAAACACGTTTTAATGTCTCAATAGAAATTTGATGTAAAATTTCAATGACCTTATCAAAAAGCTGTTGTGCTGTCTCGAATTTGATTCTTTTCAGCTGATCTTTTACATAGCCAAATAAATAAAAGTCTGAGGCAGCAATATCTGGCGAATAATGGGGATGAGGGGCTCTCTTCATATGGTGAGCGTCCATATATCTCATAACTTTTCTTGCGAGTGTTATCAAATGACCATTCAAAAAATTGAATACTATGATCGGAGAAAAGTGCCATCGTAAACTATTCAAGTACTCAATTTTCGCCGTTTAGGTTTGAATGGAAACCGTTTATTATCATTTTTTTCAAATTTATTATGAATTATTAATATTTGGCGGAGATACTACCAATTGCTTCTACATCAAAGTAGTTTAAACAAGATAATACGTTGTAATAAATGCTCAAATAAATATTTTAACCAAATGAAACACTAATTCAATTTAAATCAGATGATGGAACTTCATTCAGTTCAAAGCAGAGAAGAAATCGTTATATCCATAAAGAATCCGGTGATTGCGCGATGCTCTGTCCAATATAGCTTAAGGCTTAAGAAAATGTTTTTGATTTACGACAATTGCTTGCATCAGATTAAATTTATTATACTATTGGCTATTAATTCAAATTTTCTACACTAAATAATGCATATATACGACCTAAACTATAAATTCTCTTTTTTTTTTTTTTTTAAGTATTTTTTTGTTTGCTCCAATAATCCATTTCGAGGTTTGATAATTTAGTTGGGGCTCCTTCTCGTAAATTTTTGGCTGGAATAACATCTTCTGTCCCTTCACTATATTTAATTTTATATTTATTCTTAGCTGCATCGTAGGATATAATTTTATCCACAATACCTCTCTTGCCTCCCTTTAGTGTCTGAGCAAGAGGCACTTCTGCCCCGGGGCCCTTCAGGCCCTTATTTTTATTCTGTGTTTTTATCAATCTATATCCCGGCAACTTATCTATCGATTCATCTTTGGACTTAACAATAAATTGATTTCCAGCTTTTGAATCAACAATATAAGCCTCCTTGCTGACCCTATTTCTTCGCTTCGAAAATGGTTCCTTGGCTTGTATAATTCTCACCCTGTCGTTAGGCTGAAAGTCATAAGGATTGATTTGTGATTTAGTATTAATATATTCTTTTTCATCTTTTTCTGTCATTTCGTTTGGTATTTTATAGTCCAACGATCGGTGAGGGGATTTATTGTAGGAATCTATTAATCCCTTCATTTCTTGTTCTCCAATAAATCTATTCTCTCCTACCATATCTCTAATAGTTCTCATGAATCTATTTATGATGCCTAGTACATTATGATTGTTGTCTTCCGTAGTATTGTATATAATATTTTTTGCCTTCATTATTTGCAAAACATCATTGGACAAATAGGCTGCATCCTGGTCAGAAGTAATAGAATAAACATTTGGTTCATCTACTAAAAATTGATTTAATGCTCTAGCTACTTCTTTTGCTCCCTTCCCTCTCATCGCATAACAAAAAGCCTTCCTGGTATTGATATTAATAAACATCAGATAATTCAAACCGTCTTTTGTCTTGTCATTTATGAAAGTATCCATTTGATATCCCCCTGAGTGTTTTGAATATATATTCATAACTTTTGCCTTTGGTACTTTAACATCATGAACTATATTCTTCAAATAATTTAATGCTGTTTCTTCTGTAAATCCATATCGTTTTGCAAGAGGAACAAATTTTGATGGCGTTTTCCACGGAAACTTTTTGTATAACTCCTCTATTGTTTTGTAAGTCATTGTTTTGAAAAAAAAATAAACCCTCAGTTAATATAACATTTTACGGTAAGGGAAGAATATCATTTCGATAGAAAAGCTTTCGCTTCTCGGTATTTTTACTGGTATATCTTTATGTCGACCAGAATATAGTTCGATCCAGAATCGTTGGTCAGTTGAGTTCAGCTTAAAGTATTTTATGGGGTTGAAGTATATTGTTGTGTTTCCAACATATCCTTGATTTGATTGGTCCCCGAAGGATGAATAAATTTTACATGAATGCCTATCCCATACATTATAAAAATTGACTTCTCTAAGCCATTTAAATTTATAGTTATTATGATAATTTGCCCCTTGGTCTGTCTCTCCACTAATATTAAACACATCTTCGAAATCATATTTTCGGTCTATCAATCCAAAATCTTGAACGGTTCGATGAGGAAAATCAATTGATATGTCAATATAAAATGGACTCTTCTTATCATAATTATGTCGAGATAAAATTCTTTCCAAATATGTTTTTCTCCTATAATCATAGAATCCATCAGCCATGACATCAAGCTCAGTTGAAAGGCCATAAGGGTCTTCACTAAATCTTGGCTTGTCTTTATACTTAGCTTTCTCTTCTTCTGTTTTTGCCTTCGCCAAATTGTCTTCAATCTCTTGATTATATTTTTTCATTTCAGCCCATAGATATTCATATAATACGTGTCCAAAACCACCGAAATCATCCTTCTCACTCATCCACATTAAAACATTTACTTCAACCATAGATTTCCTTGCAGCAGGTATACTTATATACGCTGAGTGGTCATATAAGTTTGGGTCATCTGATTTTGGAGGAGGAGTGGCATATTTATTGTAGTCCTCTTTGTAGTATTTCCTAACTTTAATTTTAAATTCTAGCCTTCTCTTTCTAGCTAACATAAATATATTTCTAACACCAATAATAGACTCACCACGATTAGATGTGCACCATTCTTGTGGAAAATTAAAATAATAACGATTAAATTTCGCAGGGTCTCTTTCTCCATCTTCCAGAAAGAAAGCGTGCTCCATAGGGATTGGTGTTTGTTCTTCAGCTGGATTGAGCGTCGGGTACATTTCAATCATTATAAAACAACTTCTTGATTCGAAGGGATATCTTAACAAAAAATGGTTGGGATTTCTTGACGGAACGTTAAGAAATCACGCCATTTATATATACTACTACATATAATAAAAAAGATTCTATATTAGCGAACGACATTAGGAGTGAGCCTCCCTAGGTGTTTAGATATATAGCCCGAAGGTAATCTGAGCCCCCCAGCGGGGGGGACGAGAGGGGGGGGGAGAGAACAAAAAAGAAAAAGATTTTGCGTAAGCAAAAGAGGGGGGATGCATGCTGGGCTTTAGCCCAGACCATCCGGGGGATATGCCCCCGGTGGGATTTATCCCACAAATTCATTTAGGTCGATTTTTTTGGGCTAAAATAATTTTGATAACGAGACGATAAAAGTATGAGTTTGGATTTTTTTTGCTGCGAACTTTTTGAATGTGGGGGCCTTTTGAGGGGGTCCAGGGGTGCGAACCCCTGGAGTAGTGGGGTGCGGAGCCTCTGCGGAGCCCCCAAGTATAGGCTTGGCGGTAGCGGAGCCTATACTATACTACTACAGATTGCTTATAAATATGAATGTGAAATCATAGTTGTACTGAATCTTTAGTAAAAATTATACTTGTTGATAAATAATTTTATAATTTTTATATGTTTTGATGCGCTTTTATAGTATTTTCTTGGAATACCAAAAAAATTGTGTGAATAAATGGTCTTTTCATTTCAAAAAGTTTCTAGTTTGAGAGTCAATTTAGCCATGAGTATGAACATAACATAAGAGATGAATTTTGGACAAAGAAATTTAAAAAGAAAAAAGAAATAAGAAGATATAAGATTTACTAATATAAAATAGAAATAGTTAAACTAATAATTTATTGATAACTTAGGAAAGATGTTGTGATAGAGATAAAAATTTAGAGTTTCGAACCAGATTTTATTTTATTACCTTTCAGATAAGTGTAACATCATTCCGTAGAATTTTTCGATCGATATGGATAAGTGTAATCTTTTTTATAGATATTTTTGTAGAATTATTGAATCGATTTGGTTTTCAAAAGTCAGACGCCTAAGTTTGGTTTCAAATAAGGTGTAAAAATTATAATAGCATTCCCGCTAAAAAGTGTTTCTCGATAAAGCTATAAATATTAATAATTCATAATAAATTTGAAAAAAATGATAATAAACGGTTTCCATTCAAACCTAAACGGCGAAAATTGAGTACTTGAATAGTTTACGATGGCACTTTTCTCCGATCATAGTATTCAATTTTTTGAATGGTCATTTGATAACACTCCTTTTCTTGCAGTATGTGGTCGGGCGTTATCAAAATGTAAAGTAATTTTTCTTTTTTCATTTTCTCGTAAATGAGCTGTTTTTTTATAAATCTTTTCTAATATATTATTTATGAAATAATCAGCATTAAACTTTTGGTGTTCTGGTAAAATGTCCACAATAAGAAATCCTTGTGGGTTCCAAAATATTGACAACATAAATTTTCTGGAGTCAATCATTTTTTTTGCTCTTGTAGCAGGTTTTTCTCCTTCTTCAATCCATTGTATTTCGTAATCTGTGGATAAATAAAACCAAGACTCATCACCTGTATAAAAAAATATAGTTTTGATGGCTAGCTTTTTGAAGTGTTTTCAATAAGCTTTTTGAAATTTCCACCCTTGCAACTTTTTGAGATGAATTTAAAAAATGGGGAACCCACTTTAAATGAACCAAAACAAAATGAAGTTCACGAGTGAGCATATCATATACACTTGATTTTGGAATGCCTGTGATCTCAGAAATTTCTCTAATAGATGAAAAAGGATAATCCTTTAGAACCTTTAAAATTAATTGATGTAAATGAAAATGGTCCAATTTTATATCTTTTTTTACATTGGCGTCACTTTTTAAAGGAATTTTTGATTCACGGATATATTTGGTAACTGTTGAATACCCAATTATATTCTTATGAAAAGTATCATTTATTTCACTTTGGATTTGTTTTGGTTCTTCTCCTTTAATATGTAGAAAAAGAACAATTGATCGGAAATCAAAATTCATAATAAAAAAAATAAACGTATTTTTTTAATTTAATTTTTTTGAATTATTTCAAATTTATATAATTTGTTATAGGAAAGTACAAATAAAACTCTTTTTATAATATAAACATAATTCATGAAATACTAACAATAAATATAAAAATTATATTTAAATTATCATCACAGCTTCTGATGCTACGGTTTTTCTGGACACCCTATAATTAGCGAGTTCAGAAATCAAAAAAATCGATTATTGTATCAATGAATGAAACTTAATTGATCAAATATATTATCGAGTTTGTATTCGAAATTACAAACTTGATTAGTTTAATTTGTTTTTGATTCATTCTTTGAGAATGAATCAAAGAAAATGAAATCATTTTTTTATGATTATGGAAATGAACGTAAGATAATAATTGTTATAATTTCAAAAAGAATCAAAATATCGTAATTTTTGTGAAAGACTATTCATTTTGAATGATAAATATCGTATATTTTCAAAGCATAATGAAATAAATGTTATTGGGGTGGTACTTCAAATGACTTATTTTTGACCTTCAACTAACTACAAAAATAAACGGTCATCAAAATATCGACTTTCAACTAACTACAAAATAAACGGTTACCTAAAATCTCGACCTTCAAATGACTACAGTTCGACCTTCAACTAGCTACTTTTTTTTTTTAATACTTTTATTTACTCTTTTTCTTTTTTTTTATAATCTAATTTAAATAAATAATTGTTATATGCAGTTTTTCAATTTGTTTAGTGCTTTTTATACAAATGTATCATGAATTTAAGGAAATATATTGTTATTTTGGAAGTTCATGACAATATACAAAAGACTAATGAATTATTTGTATTTTATTGATAAAATATATCTTATTTATACTATTTTCTTGCATATAATATGATAATAAAAAAAGATATTAACAAATGGATTTTTTTAATCAATTCAATGTTATGCGTGGATAAGTATTCAATTTTTTTTAGGAAAATATAGCATAAATGCAAAACCACATACCAGACAGGCTTCTTCAAACTTTGTCTATAAAAATAATATTAATATTCTATTTTGTATTTTATTTGTGATGTTTCATCAAAAATATGGCCAAAAAAATCATATGATATCATTTATGATTAAAAAAGGTATTTATGCAATTTATTTAGTCTTTGATTGAAGCGATGGAGCTAATGGAGTTAAGAAGATAATTAAGTGATTGAGTTACTGAAGATAAGAAGATAATTAAGTTGATTGAGTGATTGTGTTGATTGAGTTACTGTATAAAAAGCACTAAGCAAATTGAAAAACTGCATACAACAATTATTTATTTAAATTAGATTATAAAAAAAAGAAAAAGAGTAAATAAAAGTATTAAAAAAAAAAAAGTAGCTAGTTGAAGGTCGAACTGTAGTCATTTGAAGGTCGAGATTTTAGGTAACCGTTTATTTTGTAGTTAGTTGAAGGTCGATATTTTGACGACCGTTTATTTTTGTAGTTAGTTGAAGGTCAAAAATAAGTCATTTGAAGTACCACCCCAATAAACAAAATTTCAAAAAAAAATCGAAAATATCGTATATTATCAATATGACCAATATTATTGAAAAATACAACTTTATATTATTCTAAAAGCTTATTTTTCCTTTTCTATTGTAAATACTTCCGAATATAAAAGATACAAATTCCAAAAGAATCAAAAATATCGTATATTTTGTGAAAGACTGTTCATTTTGAATGATAAATATCGTATATTTTGAAAGCTTATTAAGAGGATATCCAAAATATCGTATCTTATCAAATCAATTAATTAATATTGAAGGTTCTCCTAAAATCAAATATACAATTTGATTTACCAATTATTATTATTACTATTATGAACATAAATTATCAATATATTTTGTTATTGAATACGAAAAATAATATTATTATTTACACATATTTATAAAAGCACTGAAAAAGAATTATTGTTTGCTATTTTTTTAATGAATAAAATTATATATATCTTATATATATTAATAATTTACATTTTTTTTTAAAAAAAAATTTGTAAAAATATTCATAACAAAAGTGTTAAAAAGAATATATTCATCATTTTATTAAAAGAAAATCAAATAAAAGAATTAATTTGAAGCCCAATAAGCCATCTGTATAATATACATTCGATTAGCAATTGAGGAATGAACTAAATTATGTCTTAAACTATAAATAGAATAAAAATAAGACAGCATTCAAAACAAATAATAACGAATGCAAAATAAATAAGAAAAAAAATATTTATTAGACAACGATACAAAAAAATTATTTGTTACATTAATGAGAGGAGGGTGAACCAAAAAAAATTATTGAAAAAGTTTATTTTAAAAATAATGATATCTTCTTTAATAAAGAATAATACCTTTATTTTCTTAATTATTAAATTGTATTTAATTGTATTATAAATATAGTATTTATTTAAATTTCTTAAATAAGATATTTTTTAAAAAGAAGTGTCTGAAAAAAAAATGGCCCAAGATTTTAGAAATTCCTTTATACCATGCAATATTTATATGTTTAACAAGTTGTTGGTCAAATATTGAGCATATTCCTCTGTTCAATTTCGAGAAACAATAAAACCAAATCTAACCAATTATTGAAGTTTTTTAAAGATTGATTAAATTAATAAATGTTTTCATTTATAATATTGTTTATTAACTATGATTATATATTTTTATTAAAATAAAATTCAAGTAGAAACTAGATATTTTTATTTTTTTAAAAAATTTCAAAAGGCAAACGTTTTTAAAAAGATTGAGATTGCCCAGGTTTGAAAGACCCTATTTTTAATCTTCATCATATTGTATTCTATTATATTTAATTAATTGTTTTTTTGTAATTTGCTTCTGATAAAGAAAAAAAAAAAGAATTATTAAAAATTTTTAAATAAAAAATTAACGTCTTGCCTCAATTATTTCAAAGAATCACTGAATTTTTTCAAGCATCTTTAAGAAAATAAAAAAAATATAAATAACAAAGAGATATCTCGCAAGGATTTTTAAATAAATAGGTTAAATGTTCTTTTTTATGTTTTTATAATAAGTATACAAGAAGATATTTACTTTCAAATAGCACAAAATTACTATGAAGATAATTCTTTAAAACATTAATTGTGAATATTTATTTTTAACATTTAAAAATTAAGACTCACTAATTATATCTCATTAATATGATATTTATGTGAATTAACTTATTATTTTTTTATTTGGATCAATACTTGTGAATGCCTATTGACAATGAAAATGACATTTTTCCAACCATTATTTTGGTTTATTGTGCTTTTAGAATTATCATATTAGTTAATATTAAAATTCTTATTTGGAAGCTAATTCAAAGAAAATAATATTGTAAAAAATAAATCAAATAATGGTATCGAGCCCCTAATGAAGCTTGTTCAAAGGTATGATAACCTTGTTGATTTGTTTTGAAATGTAAGAATCATTATTTCACCTTGTGAATAAGAGATTTATGCTTATCAAATGTATATAAAATTTTTTTCAATTATTAATAATGAATATTTTTCTCAGAATTAAACAGAGATTTTTATTTAATAATTTTTAAATAAAACTTTTTAGAATTTATTTTAATAAATAATTTGGCTGTGTAAGAAAATCTTGGGCCAATTTTTCTAAAAATGTAAATAAATTTGTTCATATAAAACTCGTTTTTAACTTTTCTTAAAGATGCTTGAAAAAATTCAGTGATTCTTTGAAATAATTGAGGCAAGACGTTAATTTTTTATTTAAAAATTTTTAATAATTCTTTTTTTTTTTCTTTATCAGAAGCAAATTACAAAAAAACAATTAATTAAATATAATAGAATACAATATGATGAAGATTAAAAATAGGGTCTTTCAAACCTGGGCAATCTCAATCTTTTTAAAAACGTTTGCCTTTTGAAATTTTTTAAAAAAATAAAAATATCTAGTTTCTACTTGAATTTTATTTTAATAAAAATATATAATCATAGTTAATAAACAATATTATAAATGAAAACATTTATTAATTTAATCAATCTTTAAAAAACTTCAATAATTGGTTAGATTTGGTTTTATTGTTTCTCGAAATTGAACAGAGGAATATGCTCAATATTTGACCAACAACTTGTTAAACATATAAATATTGTCTGGTATCAATTATATCCTGAAAACTAGAACAGAAAAAATTTCGAACACTTCTTTTTAAAATCATTAAAATTATAATATTTTGAATGATGATAAAACGTCAACAATCATCAATTATTATATGAAATGTATTTGTTTATGGCTTCTTTATACGATTCTGAAAACATTTTTATATTTTTTCTAACCATTTAGGAAAAAATATGATTTTTGTTATAAAAATTCAAAATAATTAGAATTTTTGATCCGAAAATCACAAATAAAGCATATATTTAGCAACTAAATTAAAATATGAAACCATATTATACAATTCTCAATAAAAAAATAAACTTATATTTTATTTTATCAAAGTTTTTTTAATTGTTTTTATTTTTGAGATTTTATTTACAGATATCTAAATAAATTCAAAATATATTTTGATTTTTATTCATAAATTATTGTTTTATAATAGTTATGAATTTAATATAATTGATATAAGCTATTTTGTGATTTTGGAAAATATTTTCATTGTGATATACTAATTTTATGTAAATCAAATTTATATATAATACAAGCATATATAAATAATTATATATTAAAATAATTATAAATTTTCTTTCAATAAATGTTGGGATATTTATTATTTCCAACAAATCTTTGATATAATAAATTTTGAGAATAGTTTATATCAATTTAAAAATATAAAAAATATTTCAATACTACAAATTGAGAAAAAACACGATTTCAATACTTTTAATTGAGAGAAAACACGATTTCAATACTTATAAATTGAGAAAAAACACGATTTCAATACTTTTGATTGAGAGAAAACACGATTTCAATACTAAAATTTGAAATGGGATTTTCCGATTTGAATGAAAACTCCAAAACGTATAGAAGGATTTAATTGCTGAGTATGCAATTTTATCACACATATGAATATGTTTAAACTCTCCTAATTTGGAAACCAACTAACGAGCAGATCTATGGTTCACCCTCCTCTCATTAATGTAAAATTTTTGTTTTATTTCGGAAATAATAGTAAACAACAAGTTTTCAATATAAAAAAAGACATATTTGTTTTCAAAAAGTCTAATATTATCAATCAAAACCATGAGTGATTTTGGAAATATAAATAATTATTACTGATAATTCACTTGATTAAGTAGTAGATATAAAATTGTCTATTATTGCTTGGTTCTTGCTTTTGTATCCTTAGATATCTGATCAATAAAATAGTATTTTAAAGTAAGCAATGCAAATTTTGGCGTTAATTTGTTTTTCTAGTAAATATATAGCTAACAATAAAGTTAGACATGATAAACATTTGATAATTTCTGTGCAAAATGTATATTGTTGTTAAAAAAATCTAAAAAAATTGATATAATTTATCATGTGACTTTGTTGTCATTGGAATAAAAAAATTCTTGAGACTCATCGATAAATTCCTATTTAGTTAGGTGTATTGCTGGTCTAAAAAAAAAAAAAAAAAAAAATATGGAATCTATTCAATTTTAAAAAATAAACGTTCGTTTTTGCCAAATTAAGTGGCAGCAGGGTATCCCATTGATGCTTTTAGAACAATATTTCTAAAACAACATTATATATTTATCAACCTATTATTTAATAAACAAAGCAAGTTTATATTTTGTCTTATATATATAACGTTTGTTATTTAATTCCAGGATGTTTATTTTATTCCAGGGTAACCGTTTAAGATGGTTTAATATTTAACCATGTCGATTATCAACCAAAATATAATTCAAAAATTGAATTAAAAACGATCAATCATCCTGGGATTATAATTGAGAAGGAAAAATTTGAATAAAAAAGGTAAGGAAAAAATCATAAATTTTTAAAAAAAATACAAACTTTTTATATGAGCTTATTGAAATTTTATTATTAAAAAACGGTTATCCTGGAATAAAATTAAAATCCTTGAAAAAAATTATAAACGTTATATACCCATATTTTACCCTTTATGTGTGAGTTTTTAGTTTTTGAGAAAAAAAGTTACACCCCTTTCTCAATTTTTTCCATATTACATATCACATGTGATATCATTTTGGTGATATTTTTTTTTATAGGCATTCAAAACATGATCGAAAAATAAAAAACATCTCACTTTTTATTTTTTAGTTGCATTTTTTTCAACAATTTAGTTCATTTTGAAAACTCATATTAGCAGTTTATACTAATTAACAGATTCTCTTTCATTTTGTCGTCTCAACTCAAATCGCTATAATATTATATGATATTTGTTTTTTTTAATAACTCTCCAAATGAAGGCAATTGGGAAATAATATTTTGCTAACGGGATCTTTATGAGATACTGTTTCTAAAAAGACTATTTAATCAAATATTTAGTTTTTTTCGCTCAAAAAGTTTGTTTTTGCACTTCTTTTTTTATGATAAAAAAATGAGTTTTTGCAAATTTTATCTGATAAAAATTATTTGTTGAAGTATGCATTTTCTATATCTCTTAATAACTCAAAAATGGTACTGATCATCGAGGGTATTATATTGTTTTTTGCTCACTCAGCTTTTGGTTTTATAACAAACCAATGCGATTTTTATGCGATAATGAAAGTAAGCTTTATGATTATGATTTAAATAAGGTATGGAATTTTTCGACATAATATCTTAAAATCATCATCTCAAAACTTTTTCTTGAAATTTGTCATATTTTAAGAAAAATAATAATTATACAATTATTTACATCACACAAGAGAATATTTTAACCCTTTTGATTATCAAAATAAAACTAATCTTTTTTTATCAGCTTAAATTTCAAATTATATATTGTATTATTGTTAATAATATTTATTATAATTTCTATATATATCATAAAATAAATATTTGTTATATATTTATAATAAGATATTGATTGAATTAAAATTTTATAAATTTTCAAAGACAATTCAATTTTATCATTCAATTGATAAGATAATAATTCAATAATACTTATAAAATAAATCATTTTTAATCCATTATTTTGTCTTTATTTTTATTTTAAGAAGAAATCATAAATCTTTTTTTTTTTTTTTTTTTTTGAAATTTCTAAAATTGAAAAAAATCAAATTTATCGTTAAATATGACTTATTAAGAGTCATATATGATAGAGTTATATTTGACCTTTCCTTTGGCAAAATCACCTTTTATTTGGCCTTAATTTTGAGATAAGTACTATTTTTCAATCTCATTTTTAATAAAATTTTTTTGTTTAATCATTTTTATTTGGGCAATATAGTTGTCTAGTATTTTTAAAGATAAATAGAACAAAAAAACTAAAATTAACTCTTTGAAAATTAAAAAAAATATTTCATAATATTCTCAGATTAGTATTAATATCAATACTAATTCATATGTATATAAATTTTTGGAATATATTCAAGAGCAGACAAACATCAGATTCATTTAAAGTTCTAAATGATGATAAATTAAACACATTTTATAAGGTTAAAAAAACTAAGCTCAGAATTTTTGAAAGGAGATATCAAAGAAAAATGAATTGCATTCAAAATGATTCAATTATTGAACGATAGTTTTTTTTTAATGAAATAAATTTAAAGTCAATTAATCAAACTTTAAGCATTTAGATTTATATTTATTGGTAACAATTCGCTGAAAGAAAAATTGATTTTTTATTTAAATATCTCTTTTTATATTAAAGTCATTTGAAAATGGATATTGTGAAGTGGCAATTCTTTTTTCAATCTGTGACTTCATCGAGCTCTCAAAGTCTTTATGAAATGCAGATGAAGTGAAATGGTTTGAATGAAACTTTCAAAAACTGAAAACTCACACATAAAGGGTAAAATATGGGTATATATATATATATATAAACGCTGACCCTCTCAATTTTAAAGTCAACTTTTTTTGCAATTCTTTTGTGATATTTAAAATCTCCGTATTATTCTTACAATGAATCTTTTCTTTTTTAAGCACAAAATTGCGAATAAAAGGTAGTTTTCATTCAAAATGGATTTTTTTTTATTAATTGAATTAATTGAATTAGATTATTTTATTTATTTATTTATTTATTTATATATTTATTATTATTATTATTATTAATTCTATTAATTCAATTAGATTATTTTTTAATCAGTCCTCAGCCAATAAGCAACTCAGCCAATGAGCAACTCAGCCAAGGAACAATTCAGCCAAGAAACAACTCAGCCAAGGAGCAACTCAGCCAAGAAACAACTCAGCCAAGGAACAATTCAGCCAAGAAACAACTCAGCAAAGGAACAACTTACCCAAGAAGCAACTTAGCCAAAAAACAACTTAGCAAAGAAACATCTCAGCCAAGAAACAACTCAGCTAAGAAACAACTCAGCCAAGGAGCAACTCAGCCAAGGAACAACTTACCCAAGGAGCAACTCGGTCAAGGAACAACTCAGCCAAGGAGCAACTCAGCCAAGGAACAATTCAGCCAAGAAACAACTCAGCAAAGGAACAACTCAGCCAAGAAACAACTCAGCCAAGAAACAATTCAGCCAAGAAACAACTCAGCCAAGAAACAATTCAGCCAAAAAACAACTTAGCAAAGGAACAACTTCCCCGAGGAGCAACTCATCAAAGAAACAACTTAGCAAAGAAACATCTCAGCCAAGAAACAACTTACCCAAGGAGCAACTCAGCCAAAAAACAACTTAGCAAAGAAACATCTCAGCCAAGAAACAACTTACCCAAGGAGCAACTCAGCAAAGTATCAACTCAGCCAAGAATCAACTCATCCAAGGAGCAACTAAGCCAAGGAGGAACTCAACCAAGAATCAACTCAGCAAAGAATCAACTTAGCCAAGAATCAACTTAGCCAAAAAACAACTCAGCATAAAAGCAACTCATCACCGGAATGCTACACTTATTGGTGATGAATAAGAAAGATTTGATAAGATAAAATGCTACACTTATCGGTTTTTTTAATAAAGAGAATTTTTTTTTAAACTCAAATCTTTTTTTTTATTAATAATAATATTATTATTATTAAACGGGAATAGATGAAATTGGATAAAAAAGAAGAGAATAAGAGAGATCGGATAAGATAGAAAAGAATGAGAATAATAAATATTGGATAAGATAAAAGAGAATAAGAAAGATTGAATAAGATAAATGAGAATAAGAAAAATTGGATGATATAGAAGAGAATAGAAAAGACTAATTGAAAAAGATAAGAATAAGAAATATTAAATTCTAAAGATGAAAATAAAGAAGAATAAATGAGAATAGATTGGATTGAATGAGAAAGATGAGAATAAAAAAGATTAGATGAAAAAGATGATAATACAGGAGATGCGATGGAATAAATGAGACTGAAGGGAATAGATAAGATTTAGTGAGAATAATAAGATTGGAAGAGATAGATGAGAATATATAAGATTAAATGAAAAAATAAGAACAAGAGAATAAATGATATTGAATGAGAAAGAGGAGATTAGACAAAGTTTGGCAAGAATAAATGAGGATAAACTCTTCGAAGAGTTTAGATGAAAAGAATTTTCTTTATTAAAAAGAAGTTTTTGATTTGGAAAATAGAAAAAATCAATTTTTAAGGTAAAAGACACTTTTTGAGCGAAGCTCAAAAAGTGGCGTTCTAGTCAAGTATTACCAAATTAATTTTTACCTAAAATATATCAATCTACATATATATTTTATTGAGAATAAAACAAGTAAATATCAATATAAAAATAGAAACAATATAATAAATCATGAAAAAGGACAAATTTCAAAGATATTAGGAAAAAAAAAAAAAAAAAAAAAAAAAAAAAAAATTGATCGTCTCACTCTCAAATTTGTTATTAAGGAACAATAAAAAATGAAGTATAAGATATTGAAAATATAATTTTAGTCATTATATGTGATCTCAACTACTGGTTTAATTAAATCAGCAGGCTTTTCTTTCATAAGCATAAGTGCTTGCTCAACAGATTCAAGTCCCTTGAATCTATGAGTAATGAGTTTTGATGGATCAAGTTTTTCATATTTGATGAGAGAAGCAAGCTTTTCCATCCTTAAACGACCACCTGGTGTCAAACCACCGCATATGTTTTTGTTAGACATACCAACTCCCCATTCAACTCTAGGAATTGGAATGCTGTCTCCTTCTCCCAAGTAATTAACTGATCCAATTTTGCCACCTGGCTTAACCATCTTGACTGCTTCTGCGAAAGTATCGCAATTACCACCTGCAATGACAACTTTGTCAACTCCTTTTCCATCAGTTAAGTCAAGAACTTGTTTGTAAATAGGTCCATTCTTGTAATTGACGATATCCGTTGCACCATATTCTCGTGCAATTTCGCAACAATGTTTTCTTGATCCAACTGCTATAATTCTGCTTGCACCCATGTGGTTTGCACCAGCAACTGACATTAAGCCAACTGGGCCAATTCCAATTACACAAACTGAATCGCCGAGTTTAACATCTGCAAGTTCAGCACCATGGAAACCAGTTGTGATCATATCAGGAAGCATAACAGCTGTAACAGGGTCGACACCATCTGGTAATTTAGCCAAATTTGCATCTGCTTCGTTAACGTGGAAATATTCTGAAAAAACACCATCTTTGAAATTGGAGAATTTCCAGCCACCAAGCATTCCATGTGAATGCATTGGATAACCATCTTGTGCTTCTTCTGAGCCCCAGTCTGGAGTAACTGCTGGAACAATAACACGATCTCCTTTTTTGAAATCTTTAACAAGTTCACCAACTTGCCATACTTCTCCAACGGCTTCGTGTCCGAGAATCATGTCCTTACGGTCACCGATTGCTCCAGACCAAACTGTATGAACATCTGATGTGCATGGCGCAAGTGCTAATGGGCGAACAATGGCATCAAGTGGTCCACACTCTGGAATCGGCTTTGTAATCCATCCGATTTTGCCGATTCCGAGCATCGCAAGTCCTTTCATTGTTTTGGTCATTTGTTATGATAAAAAAAGTGATTATATGGATGAAGTGAACTACACTTATCTCCTTTCTTTTTTTTCTATACAATATTAGCGGCTGTTCTGAATTTTTCAATTGATTATTTTTTAATAATGATTGAATTTTTTTTTTATAAAAAAATTATTTCGTTTATCCGATATTCCTAAATTAAACACTAAAATATAGATGCAGTCAACTTTAGTATTTTTTATTATTTAACGGGTGCCGTTAAATATTGAGGAAAAAAAAAGAAGTAAAAGGAATATGCTTATTCTGTAAACAAATACATTTATCACCAGAATAAAATTCATGTGTTTCATCTTGGAATGTAAATGCTAAAACAATCATATCATCTTCATTATAGATTGCATGAAAAAAATAATTAAATATGCAACATTTAGATACATAACTTTGCAGCAGCATAGAATGAACTTAATTACAGTGTAAATAGCACGCAAATGCTAATATAATAAATCAGAAAGGAATGCTTTTATAAAAATGTAAATTTTTTTTGAATTTATAAAATTGACCTTATGGTCAATCGTTTAAACGATTAATATTGAAATTTTTATATTTTTTCGATGGTGAAAAACCATTATTTTTTCTATATTTAAAAGGGTTACAAAATTAATTTATATATATTTGTAATTATCAAATGACTAATAATATATATTTACAATTTAAATCCTAAAATATTCAAAGCAAACTAAATTATACTCATGTTTATAATAATGATTACTTTTAATAGAATTTTTTTTAAATATCTCAATAAAAAAAATGCAAACCAAACTTTTAAAATTGTTATAAATATAATGTTTTAATCAACAAATTTACTTTTCAACTTTTTTTGATTTTGAAATGAAAATAATATCTTCAATCATTATTTCTTTCATTTAACCGTACAAATGAAATGATTTCAATTTCACCTATAATCATTTGGCTGAAATTGTAATTAATTTTATATTGTTTCCGAATAGTAATAAATAAAAAGAGTTTGATTTTGAATCAGTTTTTTTGTTTTTCATTGAAATACATTTCAAATATCACAATGGCGATTATTTATAATATTGAAAATCTTTTTTACTAGGATATTTTTTATTTTTATTTTAAATACACATTATTTGGAATTTGATAGTTACAAATGTATATTGTTAAAGTTCGTATCTCTTTTAAATATAGAAAAAATACAATATTTTCACCATCGATAAGATTTGAAAGAAAAATGAAAATTGGACTACTCCCTTAAATATTTTTGATAGAATATTTTTAAAAGACTTGATAAAAAGGATTAAGATAAATTAAAGCTCTGAATATATTTATTTACTATTATATTTTATAAATTGTAATATATTATAATATTGGTTAACTTTTAGAAATAAATTTTATTTCCAATATGATCATGCTTTTTAAATTAAAATATTAACTAAATTCTATACAAAAAATCAATTTCCTTACAGATTCTCCAAAAGAAATATATTGATTTTTTTTTTTTTCATTCTATTTTGAATAATCTGTGATTCCTTTCCAAAGAGTATTTGGAATTTATTTTTTTTAAAAATATCTGATAAAGAACCTCTATTTTAAACAAGTGTAAAAAATATTATTATAAAAATAGAAAAAGTTATAAATTCAATTTTATTTGACTTTTTAAAACAAATGGTTTTTCATTTTGAGATAAAAAGTTCATTCAAAAGGCTTAGGGCTACTTTTTCAATACAATATATCAAGGTTTAATTCCCGAAAATATAAGTCAATTTATCCAAACTTTATTTTCTGAGAAGTTCTAAAAAAAAATTGAATGCGGTCATAAATATTTTGAATAGGACTATAAAGTTATAGCCCACAAAAAATTTTATTATCGAAATTCTATGATTACTTATATGGACTAATATTTTTCCTTTTTGCAATTTTTTTTTCTATATAAAAACGCAGATTTGATAAATAATTATTATTGATTTTGTAATATGAAAAAGTTCCACCTATAGTTTTTTATTTTGAATTTTAATGTTAAAAAGTTCTACTGACTAATTTATATTCAAACTCTTATTTGAAACAAATTTTCAAAAAATTTATTTATTAATATTTACATATTTATAAATATGTGCTTTTTTAATTATAATTATAATTGAATACTATTCAATTTGGTGATCAAATGTCATATCGTTGTTTTTAACATTAATTCAATTTTTTTTTTTTTTTTTTTAAAAAGATTAATTTTTAAAATAAAAGCAAATAGAAAGAATATATATATATATATAAATACTTATCGTTTATTATACTTATTGCCCTCATAGTTTAAACTCAACTTTCACCTTGTATCGTTCATTAGAAAAAAAATCCGATTCTTTTTCTCTTTTGTAAAAAATATCCTTGAGTAACTCCACATTATTTTATTATAAATCAATATTGGCCTTCTTCTTTTATTAGTTTTCTCATCTTTCTTTTAGCTTTGATTTTCTTCAATACAATACATCAAAAAATGCTCAAAAAATAATAGCGCCAACAAAGACAGAATAGTATTAAGGCAAACTAACTAAAGAGGGAATTGTTATATATAAAACCCGGATATCTATATAAAACATATTTCTCATTTAATATTACAATAGATATAGTCCAAATGTTTTATGAATCAAATTTCATTAATTTAACTAAAAGTACAATATTATATATGAATATTTTATCTTGAAACCAAAATAAAGGAAATAGAATATTCTATTTTGAGTTAAAAAAATAATAATAATAAAAAAAAATTAATTCAATTGAATTTTTTTTTTTTTGAGTTCACATTTCAGAAAATGAATTTTGATAGTATCAACTGTTATAAATATAATATTGTTATCCATTTAAATGAAAACAGTTTTGTAGCCAATACTCCTCTGTTTCTGCCACGTTCATGCTCAAGAGTCCAATGGACAAATGAAGAAAATGAAATAATAATAAATCATGTTGAAAGGTTTGGACCAAGAAATTGGAAACACGTTGCTGCAGAAATAAGAACAAAGAATGCACAACAATGTAGAGATCATTATTATGACGTTTTAGATCCAAGAATTAAAAATGCAATATGGACTAAAGAAGAAGAAAGAATATTATTAATGAAATATGAACAACTAGGTCCTCATTGGGCTAAAATAAAGACTTTTTTGCCAGGAAGAACAACAGGGAATATTAAAAATTACATTAACATATTATTAAAAAAAAGAAGTTTTCAAAATGAAGGAAACAAAAAACATCTTAACACAGAATTATCAAATGATAATGAAGATAAAACCAAAGAATTCTCATATCATAATATCGAGTCTCTTTTGAATCATCCTTTCAAATTTCAATTCTAATTGTAATAAAACTTCATTTCAAAATTTATTATTATAATAGTAATACTATTTCTTTTTTTTAAATTAAATTCTAATTTACTAATATTATTTTAAAAAAACTTTAAATTATTTAAGAAAAAGTTGTACCCAATTATTTTTTGAATTAAACCGTCTTTTTTCATATTTGTATTAAATTTATTCAATTTTACCAATTTTTTATTTATTTGATTTATCATAATTTTACATAGGTTCATGGAAATGTCATCAAAGTAAATGTTATTGGTATATAATTATTCAATATTTGTTTTTAAGAGCCCATTTAAAAATGAGAAATACTTATAGGTAGCCACTTTTTAATATGATATATTATTTTTTATTGCATTCAAAAAAGTGAGTATTTTGAAAAAATAATCAATAAATAATAAAAAATAAACATGAAAAAGCATTTGTTTCATTGTAATACCTAAAAAAACATATGGAATCAATGATTATATATATTTTTTATTTTACAAATCGTGAACTAAAATTCAAAAGGATTTTGATATTTAAAAAAAAGGTGAAGCGTTAAATAGTAATTTCAACATAAAAAATACAATGAAAAACTAATCAAGCAAAATTCATATCATTATTTTAATAATCAAAAGAAGAAATGGGACGTGACGACGATTGGATTCCATTAGCCAAGAGAGACAAGATCTCCATCTTCAGAATGCTTGCAATGTCAGCAGGAGGTTTCTTCAACTCCATCAACTGGACTTTAATTTTCAACTTGTCAACACCAATCATGAACAAGATTGGTATTATTGGAACTGCAAATCAATGCGTTTTCCTTGCAGGTATTGTTGAAGTGTTCTTCATTCAGCCAATTTTCTCAGCTTACTCCGACCAGTGCACTTTCAAATGGGGAAGAAGGAGAATTTACATCGTTGGTTCAGCTGCTTTTTGTGTTGTTGGAATGCTTTGTGTCGCTTTCGCTGATAAGATTGGAGGAAAGATCGGAGGTAATAATGCAAAAGGAGCTACGACAGGTATTTTCATTGTATTTATCTTGTTTTGGTTTGCAGGAGCATCAGTTTATGGAGGACCAATGCGTGCCATTGTTTCTGACAATTGTCCAGATTCACAACAAGTTTGGATGTCAAACATTTACTCTATTGTTGGTTCAGCTACTGGTATTCTTACAAGTCTTCTTGGAACATTCGAAGTTTATAAATATATCGGATTTGCAGATAACGAAACATTCCTTCTCGTTTTCGGAATCATTGTTGGAGTTGTTTCAATTATTGTTACCTGTGCTGCTTGCCCAGAAGAGCCATTACTTGAGAAACCACCTGATGCCAAAAACCCAATTCTTGAGCTCATCACCACAATTAGGACAATTCCAAAGCCAGCACTCATTGCAGATATTTTCTTTGTTATGAACAGTGCAATGAACTATGAAAAAGGTTGCTTTGAATCCGACTTTTATGGAAAGAACATTTTCAAAGGTGAAAACACACTTCATGATTCAGATGAAAAAAAGAGATATCAAAAAGGAATGTCATTCTTCTTCACTGTTAACTTGGCAAACAGTCTTATTTGCTTCACTTACAGCTGGTTCAACACATTTGTTGTTAACAAATTAGGTTTCAAACTTTCATTGTTCATTGGTTCAATTTTGTACACAACTGGCTTGATTCTTGTTATGTTCATCACCCAAAAGTATGTTTGCATGCTCATTTGGATTTGCTTATATGGTCTCCCAGGTTGTATTGCAGGTTCAGTTCCAGGAGCTATCGTTTCTTTGAGCGTTCCTTCAAGTACTCTTGGTTCTCATCTTGCTATTTTGAACTCTTTCAACGTTATTGGTCAAATCTTCGCAAACGTTGTCGTTGGACTTGCTTTAGGAAACCTTTGGCATTTCAATCCTAAATTCATGATTGGATCAGGATGCGTTGGTGGTGTTGTCGCAGTCATCATGAGTTGGTTTGTTATCGTTCCATCACGTGAAATTGAAAATTCTGAAAATGACAATGATGATGAATCATCAGGCTCAGATCATCCAAATTCTTTGTAAAAGAATTTTATTTAGTAAAAACTAAATAATGATAATTTTACTTTTTTTTTTTTTTAAAATGTAAAATGATTTATTACAAATAATTCTTAAGGTAACTTTTTCATACAAAATTTCAATATAAAACAATCAGTAGAACTTTTTCAATATTTTAGATTAATTGAAAATTGAGAAAAGCAGATAAAAGATTTTTCTGAAATAAATATTTATGTCTCTCAACTATCTTTTAATTTCAATAAAAAATTCAATGTAAAAACTCAGGTAGAACTTTTTAAATGTTATTATAGTTGGTGGACATAATTCTGTTTTGGAGACATAATTATGTTTTCACATCATTTCTATATATTCAAATTGGACTTTTAAAAAAACAATTGTAGAACAATTAATATCATATTGGATACATTTTATTCCCCGATTTTCATTCACTTTTATCAAACTAAATTTGATCATAAATATGATATCGAATTTTTAATTTCTGAATATTTTTTTATTATTTGAAAAAAATTATAATTTACTTTTCATCTATAATTAAAATGTATCATTATTATTTATTGAAATAAAATAGATAATTAGAAAAAATGGTTTCATTTTCATTTCACTACTCAAAAAACTCATTTCATATCACATTTCATGCTTTTACCATAAAAAAAAGGTTGTTTTAATTTGCTCTAACATAGTTATTATTTTAGAATATAATGTATATATTATATTTTAGAAAAGAATTTATTGAAATAATAATTATATAAAAAGAAAAAGTGTTTTCAAAATATGACAAAAATCATTCATACAAAATTACTAATTTTGAAAAATGAGTTTATTTTATTTCAAATTAGATGCAGTATTAATCATCTATATGATGCATATAATATATTAAATATAATAATATGGTTGAAAAAGAATCAATCTTGGAAAAATTTCATTTTTCTTTTTTTCATTCAAAATCATTCATAAATCACTCATACATAATTGATATGATTTCAGAATTACATTATTTGATAATACATACAATGAAATATATTATTAATCCTCTAAAAATCATTGTTGCCCATCAAGATTTCAGGTTTTTCTAAGAAATATACAAATTACACTTTTTTATTTTTTTCTATTATAATAGCATTAAAAATAGCAATTAATCAATAAATATTAGATAAGTATAGAAGAACTATTAAAATAATGAAAATATTTTCTCAATGTCTAAAATTGAAAGTCTTTTTCAGTTATTTCAGAAGTTACTCTTTTTCATTAAGGTAATAGATCTTGAGTAGAACCGCCAATTTTATTCTTTCAATATCATTATACTATATGCATTATATCAAATATTTAAATAAAAATTTAAAAGTTTTTATTTTTTATTGGAAAAAAACAAAAAAGTGATATGATTTTTAACTTTATTTTGTGCATCAAAATTTTCTTATATGAAAGTTTTTAGATATCAATTATCTGACAAAATTATATCATTACTGATTATGAATTAATGATATTATTATTAAATCCCAAGTTTCAATTATTGAGAATAAAATAAGCATTTTAACTTTTTTTTACATTAATGGCAAAATTTCATATAAATCACAAATATAATAGCTCATTTAATTAAATAATGATGTACATAAAATACATTAATAAAGTATATAATATTATCAAATTATCTTTAAAAAGTATTGAGAAAAATGTGTTTTATTTTTGTGTACCATTCAAAAAGTTGAGCAAACATGATTATGTCCCAAAAACATTATTATGTCCACCAACTATATATATTTTAAATTAAACAAAAATAATTCCCATTTTTTTATGAAAATTAAAATTATGCGTATTATAACATCATGCTAATTATAAAAATAATGATATTTAATGCCTTGTTTTTTAAAGGAACAATTTAAAATTTTTTTTACAAAAAATTGATCGGAATTCATCTTAGATGGTTTACATATTTATTCATATTTATTGGCATATAATCAATTACAAATATACTGCCATTAAGCAGTTCTTTTTAATGAATAAAAGGTAAATATTTTAATTGTCTTTGTGGTCATCATTATGATTTTTTATGTAAAAAATAATTCAAAATACAGGTTGCCAACATCAATGACAAAAAAGAATAATAATGCTAACCTGATTAAAATTGTTGATGGAATTTTTATTCTTTTTTCAAAATCGATAATGGTTGTCATAACTCTTTTTAAAAAACATTTTCTTTAATTATGATTAATACTCAAAAATCACATTATTTATTTGATTTAAAGGAGATGCCTTCTAATTTGAGATAAACTCGATTTTAATATTTTAATTTAGTTTAAAGGTAAAGTTGGTTCTTGAACTTTTTCAAAGAATAAACCATTCAAAATTTAAAAAAATTATCTATACCTTTAAATGTATGAGAAAAAAAATCAAACATTTATGAGTAAGATTTCCTGGCAAGGAATGCTGACTAGGTAACCAGAAAGGATCTCACTTTTTAATAATAAATTAACAACATCAACTTTTTGAGAACTAACAAGATCAGAGATGAAAAAGAACTTTTTCTGTATATAACGTACTTTTATTCTGAATAGAACGATAAATATATTTCAAAAATTTTTATATTTGTTAATAATTATTAAAAGATCATTGAACATTATATATGTGGACTCGAACTTGATCTCCTAAAAAGTCGTAAATAGGAATAAAAGTCTAAAAAGTTTATCTCAAAAAGTCGCTCAATTTACAGCATTTTTAATCTCACTTTGCAGTATAGAAAATTGTGGGGATTTCGTTATGGTTTAAGTCAAAATTGAGACGATTATTTTGATTATTTGGTGTTTTCGTAGATAAAAGAAAAATTTTTTTTTTCAAAAATATTTATTTCATTTTATAAATTAAATAAATCCTTGTTATATCATGAAATATACTTTTATTTGTGGGTTAATTCTAATTTTAAATAAATATTATGAAGTAAACTTTTATTTATCAAGATAGATTTTTTAGAGAATTTTACAACATTCAAATCCCAAAATAATCAAAATAAACAGCTCAATTTTGAATCAAACTGCAACGAATTTTCTTCAATTTTCTATACTGCAAGGTGAGCTGAAAAATGCTGTATAACTAAGGTTTTATATAAAACGGCGGTTTTTCAGAAAATTGCATGGTTCCCAGAATTTAAATTCAATTTATTGAGGGGAAAGTGTAAATGCATTCTAAAATGATCAATAAAAGAAATAAGGAAAAATAATTATTACCATTACAATATCTATAAAAAAGTATTTTTGAAATATGGGATCTTTTTGAGTTTAAAGAAGGCAATACGAGAAATATTGGAAATATTTAATATTTTTTCGAATTAGTTAAATTCGGTTTGAATTTTAAATTAATGGTATAGCATTAGATAGCATTTCTTTTATCAGTGTTTTTATAGAGTCTTTATGTTTTCTGAATATTTTTAAATAATATATTTCATGATAGCATTGATGTTAAATAAATATAGCATTATTCTCATTAATATGTTTGTTTAGTGATATAGTGTAAATAGGTTTTCAGTCTTATAAAGCATTTAATAGGTTTGTTTTTTAATAATTTGTTGATTATCAGTAAAAATATAAATTCATCTAATTTAAAGAGACGTTACATTATTTATCATAATTTTATACCAATTTAATCATAGATTATGAACAAAAATTTGTTTTTACAAGAAATCTGATATCAAATATCGTATATAAAAATGAAAGTGTAATTATTTTTACTTTTTATTTCATATATTAAAAAATAATTATAGAAATAATATAATTAATATATTTAAATGAATATTTATTAAGATATCAAAAAAGGCATAAACAATTTTTTGAATATTTTACATAAAACATTTTCAATATAAAAAACGGTTGTAAAACGCTACTTTTTAGTTTCAGCTACTCTATTCAATGCAATACGATAAAAATTCAATGCAATACGATAAATATTCAATGGAAAGTTTATTTTATAATAATGTATCGAATTGAATTCGACGAATTCACTTTATATAAGACTTGAAATTTTTATTCATAAATTATATGATTTTAATAAGAATAGTTTAAAAATAAATATAGAAATTATTACAATTTTGAAGAAAATTGAGAATCTATAATACATATTAATTCATGACTGGCCTTTTTATGTAAAATGAAAATTAATTTTCTAAAAAAGATATTTTGGGGGATATAACCTACTTTTTCCTAGAAAAAGGTTCTCATTCCTGCAAGAAAAAAAAATATTTCAAAAAAAAAAAAAAAAAAAAAAAAAGAGTATTTGGCATAATTTCAAAGATTTTTTGATCAAAAAAGTTCGAGACATAGCCATAATAATTTGATTTTTTGGTATAAATGTTTTTCTAGTTAGTTATAAATTGAGAGACTTTTTGAGATAAACTTTTGAGTGAATAGAATATTTTAATGACGAATTAGATGAAATTAATGATTTTTTGAGATAAACTTTTTAGACTTTTATTCCTATTTACGACTTTTTAGGAGATTAAGTTCGAGTCCACCTATAACTACCATTTTATTAAAGCTAGTTTTTATTCTTTGAAAAACCAGATACTATTTCTTATATTTATTTTCAAGATTTATATCCTCAAATTATTATTTTCAGATTTTGTTCTCAGATAATTATTCCTAGACTATTATCTTCAGGCTGTTAACAATTGTGCAAGTTTTAAAAAAACATATTAAAATAAATCATTGCTTTTTTTTATTAATTTTTAATATCGAAGACTAAAAAAAAGTGTTTCAGAGTAATCTTAAAGACTATTTTTTGAAAAAAATTTTGTATCAATGTATCGAGCCTCAAAAAAATCTGAAAAAAATTTTGTATCTCCCAAAAGCCACCCAGTATTCCGAATCGGCCTCCCCGACGAGTACAAATTGCCGAAGCCACTTCCGGTCCCTCCATTAGACAGTCCGATCGATCCATCGACTCTCGATCGGTTGCCTACGACGCTCTGATGAAACACGGCTTCTACGCAAGCGAGGAAGAAATCAACGCCGAGCTCACATCATCGTGCCGCACAAATGCCAAGATCATCCTCGCGCAGCTCAACAAGAATTTGGTCTATAACTCGCTCTCCTGGTCAGTAAGCTCCTCTTTGGATGCCTCCAATGAAGATCATGGAGAAGTGATTGCTGGCATTCATAGTGAAGTCGTGTGCGTTATGTGCAGCTTGCGGGCGATGCTCACGATGAAGGGAGTTGAGTGGTTCCGAAGTCGGGTGAGTCAGACTTGATAGTGGAGTTCAAATGCACAAGGCAGTGGAATAATGAACTCAAATTGAATATCACTCTCGAACACGGCGAGAATGAACAATTCGAGAAACTTTTTGGTGAAGTCAAAGAACTAGTTTTATCAATTAAATAATGAATAAATATTTTATTTATAAAATGTGATTTTGGTGTTTCTTTGAATTAATTATTTATAAGGTTTGTATATTGGTTTCATTTTTTTATTATGATTTCGAAAATTTTGACCATCTGGGAGATCAAGATGAAAAATATTTATTCGTCATAGTTACGGTGATATATTGACAATAAATAATTTCGCAATAAACTTGTATTAAAATATTGCACTTTTTATGACATAATGACTGATAATTTTTGGCTTAAAAAGTGACATTTGGTCTGAATTAGTTATAATTATATATGTTTAGATAATAAATTTAATCGATAATAAAATAAGGATAGAAAAGAAGACTATTATGCAACAAAAAATTGAAAATTAAAAAAAAGTTGATATGGAAAGTGTTGATTGAAGATGCTTGTGGTTAAGAAAAAGATTGTGATTGAAAAGAAAATAAATGATTGAAAAACTTTGTTGAAAAATAAGAAAAGAATAATGAAATATTTTATATAAATAAAAGAGCTAAATTCCCTTTTTATTATTCGAATTAATAATATATTTATAAAGAAAAATGGTGATAAATTTAGAGATTTTATTTTGCAAGATATTAAAGAATTATATGATAGTTTTCTTATCTTTCATATGGTATTTGTATTTTATAAATATATATAACTCAAGAATGAGGTTCAAAGTGAAGCATTTATTCTATTGTGATTTTTGCATAACCATTACCACGGTGGCCTTTCTCAGTTCCATTTCCGTTTGGAAGTGGAAGTTCTTGGTCTCCATTTAGTGTTAATGCATCCGTTAGATGGTACGCGCTGTTCAGAAGGAATTTGGAAGATTTTGTGAAATCTCCTTTCTGCCACTCATTGAAACTCGATTCAGTGAAAACCCATCCTGAACCGCCACCACCACTAGAACAATTATAACTACCTCCATAACCGCCACTACCTCCACCGTACCAACCTCCTCCACCACCACCGCCTGAATCACGGCCTTGTATGTACTTTCCTGTAGCTCCCTTGCCAAATTCACCAGGATCACCGTTAGCGCCACCTCCTAATCCGCATGTGCTGCCTGTTTGAGTGCCTGAACCTTGATTTTCTGTACCTCCACAATAACAAACGTTGCCTCCAGTCGTTCCTCCTCCAAATCCACCAGAATCAGTGTATACACTATTTCCGCTTGCTCCTCCACCACCACCAGCAACAATTACTCGATGGTAGTCTGTTTTGTTTATGAGTCGAATTGATGTAGAACCTCCTCCTGTGCCAGGAACACTTGTTGAACCACCACTCTGATCAGAATGGCCTGTTTTTGTTCCTCCTCCATCTGGAAAACTGCCTTCCGTAGTATCACCATCGCTCGAGCTTCCTTCTCTACCTGCACCTCCAACAAAGACGTGAATCTTCTCCATTTCGTTCAATTTGAGAATTCCACATGAATAACCGCCCAAACCTCCTTTACTATTTGGTGTATTTTCACAACCTTTATATCGTTTTCCAGTCGAATCACCACCTTGTCCTCCCCAAACCTCAAGTTTGTATTTTCCTGGTAAAATAGAAAACTCTTCTTGTTCACCTTTAAAACCGAATAATAAACTTGTTCCACTTGTCGTTACTTTGTTGCTCACAAATTCCTGTGATAATCCATTATCGGTGAAAACGATGCATCTCACGAAGTATGTGCCTGATTTGCAAATGAAATCAACAGTATTTATATCAAGTGAAGTGATTGCTCCTCCTTTTTGATAGGCTTCAGGTCCAATTGTTTTCGCATCACTTGTGCTGACTATGTATTTGCTCAGGCTGCTATCAAGTGTTCCTTTGCTTAAAACCAATTTAATTCGAGCGTTAATTATTAAACCATTTTTAACGTTTGGTATAATTACAGCTTTAAATGGAGAAAGTTCTTTGTCCAATTTTTCTTGAAGTTCTTTGTTTGATTTTTCTATTATATCTTTTTCTTCTTCAGAAATTTTCAATTTTTTATTTAATTGATCTGCTGTTTCTCTTAATTCTTTTATTTCACTATTTAATTGTTTAATTGCTAATTCATATTCATCATTTTTGCTATTTTTTTGTTGTTCCATAAATTGAAATAGTTTTTGAAATTGCATTTGAATTTGGCTCATTTGATTTTCTAATTCATTCACTTTATTTTGTTGAGATTGATTAATTGTTTCCAATTCATTCATTTTATTCTGTTGAGATTGATTAATTTTTTCCAATTCAGCCATTTTATTTTGTTGAAATTGATTAATTAACTCTAATGATTGTCTTTTATTTAACATTTCAGAGAGCAAATTTAAATTGAATCGCATGTAATTGAAATAATACTTACTTTGTTGATCCATTTTTGAATAAAGATCACATAATTCTAAAAGATGATCTTCTGAAAGTTGTTCTGCTTCAACAAATTGAAACAAAATGTAATATTTATTTATTGATTTTTTAATGAAATCAAAAAGTTTGTCACTTATCATTATCTTTTTGTCACATTTTTCAATAATACGATAAATCGTTTCTATCGGTAATTCAGCAAATTTGTCATTGGATAAACATTCCTCGATTTTGTTTCGTAATATTTCTTCGATTTCTGGTTTGATATCATTATCTGGTTTATTATTGACTTTTTCTTTTTGATTTTCATATTGAATCATGTCAATGACAAAATCAACTTCATTACTGTGTGAGTTAATGTAATCGTTCATTTGCTTCTTTAATTTTCTGATTTTGAATTCTTTTGATATTTTGAGAATATCGGCACATTGGTTGTATTTGAAATTGGAATTCTCGTTAATATCGAAATTTTGCTGTAAAATTTGGTAAAAACAAAAAATACTCGATAGTGATAAATTCGATTCTTCTTGGAATTGCTGAAGTTCTTGAGGAAAGTGATCTTTTACATGTGAAAAAAGATATTTATCACGAATGCGTTTGGAATATTTGGTTAATTTGGAATAATAAAAATTAATTTTTTTCGAATTAAGCTCAAATGTAATTAAATCATCATTTTCATAGTTGTCATCATCGGTGTTAATAAAATCATTAATATGAACAGGTTCGTTTCTATCATTTTGGCTCATTTTATAGAATTACTTGAAAAAATGGAGAAATGCCACTTTTTAAAATTTTTAATTACATTCAATTTTTTTCTTGAAAAAATAAGACACACATTCAATTTTTAGCTGAAATTTGGGGAATCGGAATGACCCCCACTCATACTTTTTTCAGCTAAAAAATAAGATTTAAAAATTTGTTAGATTTTTATATCAAGAAAACAAATTTCTTAATATCTCAGAATATAGTCTACTGGAAAACCCCCCTCCCAATGGAAAACCCCCTACCATTTTTATTCACCTATTTTTGGCCTTTAATGGTGGCAAAAGGTACGTTGGTGGAAAACCCACCTACAATTTTCTATTCAATTTTTCGATAAAAAAATTGAATAGATTGCATTTTTAAATACTAATATCTAAATATAAAATAAACATTTATTAAATAATAATAATTATTTTATCAAATGAACATTTTATCTATATGTATATATGATATTATGATTCTAACTCTTTTATATAGAGATTTGGTAGGGGGGGTTTCCATTTGGTAGGGGGGTTTTACTCTAGACTATATATTAATTCTTATATCTTTTATTGAAAATATTTTTAAGATGCTGAAGGGAGCAGGAAGTCCTGTTTTAGTACAAACGGCTTCCAACCTTTGTACATTTTCACATAATGCAAACAAATCTTTAAAGCGATTGAAAGGTTCTCTATCTTTGTCGCTGTCAAGTGCTGCAACAACCAAATATGATTCAAAAGTTAAAGAAATTCCAAATGATGGAAGTAGCAACGGCTATGGCTTATTCGAAAAAAGCTCGTCTTTGATCGAAGTAATCATTCCATCATCGATGACTCGAATTGGAAACCGTATATTTTTATGATTGTTCATCTCTTTATAAATGGCAATTCCTTCTAATGCCGCTTCAATTGGCAATGATGCATTCTCTAATTTTTCGAAATTCCTTCTTTTCTAAATACAAATGCATGCAAAAAGTTGCTTTCTTTTTTAAAAGAAAAAAACGAAGCATTGAAACCAATTTATTAATTCCTATTGTAGTTTTTGCTGAACGTAGGAAACTCTCATATTTTCTGTGAAATTAATACATAACTGTTAAAAACTTACTTTGTAATCCGCTTAATTTTTTAAATTTAAGAAGCTCTTATATTCTAACAATAAATCTTTATCTCATCAAATACATATAAAGAATAATAATGGTATTAAAAATATTATTTTTGGTTTTCATGTTTGGAAAATATTGTCCAAAAATAATTAGAATGTCAGTTTAGAAATGGAAGCAATCTTCACCAAACCGACGGTACTTTATCAATAAAATGAGAATGGCAAAGGAATCTGATTCTATATAGAATTACACCGAGAAAATATTGAGAAGATGCCGATCAAAAATACAAATTGAAAAAAAAAAAAAAATCATGAATAAAAACTTACAAAGATTTATTTATTTTTAATGTTTTCAATAACATTTTTAAACATTTCTTTCAATTCAATTTGGGTAACATATTCATATCCTAAATTCAGCATATTTATAACGTAAGGACTATTCAACATCTCAATATTATTTGTAGAGCATTTTGATGCAAATTGATTTGCCGTGTTCATAAACGCCACGAACAAATCATCGTCAATTTCAGGGAACAACTTGAATACATTTTGAGCCAGATTCACAATCAAAATCAACTGAACTTTTTCAAATTCCAAGTCAGCATTATTATAATAAAGTTTGGCGTAACCTGCAACTGCATCTGACAAGTAAATGTAGAAATAATTAGCACTTTCTGTATCATCATCGAAATTAAAATCATGATGAAAGATATCATTGAACAGCTGACGAAGAGGCAACTCAAGGGAGTCTATTCTATCAATTTTATTGACAATATTCGCAACAGCTCCCAGAATTGATTGAAGGACTTCAAGGTTTGGAATACTCTTTCTAAATAAACCATTCAAAAAGTCGAAAATAGGAATTACGTAATTTGAAAGAGAAGGAATTTTGTTTGAGAGGAAATTAAACAGGTAACAAATGACACGACATGATGAATTAATGTCTCTTTCATTCTCCGTGCTTAGTCCTCTGAAAACAAAGACATTTATGAGCTTGTCCAAGCTTGTAGGATTGAAAATTTGAAAGACGCATTCATCGTCAAAACTCGTTGCAAATATCAACGATGAAATCACATTCAATCCTTCTTCATACAGAAAAGTGGATTCATTGTCCATCAATTCATAAATGATTTCAACCGTTTTCATTGAATATTTTCTGACGATTTCTTTACCTATCGTCGGATAACGGCTTAAAACGGTTAACATCTCCTTTATGTTCGTTAGAAACGATGATTGAACACAAAAGTGAATCAATTGTGATGATCGCTTTTCTTTTGAGTTTTCGAGCATTTCTAACGTCTTCTGAAAAAGTTCGTCAAATTTGACAAGTGCCGATGGCGATGAATTCAAAATCAAGCTATTCAATGAATCATTCGAATCTTGAATGAGTATTTGGTCGCCTATTGAAATTCCAAAATTGAATAGAAAATTAATAATATTGTAAAATTGGTCAAAATAATTCACCATAATTTCGGTTTCTTTCAAAGATTCATTTATTTCGCTGATGATCTTCGTGAATCGAATAAACGTCTGCCAATTGTCGAACGTTAAATTTTCAGGCTTGGACAATGTTTGTTGAATAAGGTCAATTAATTGACCTATACGTATATCGGTTTCTTCACCAGCCTGTGTGATTATTTGAGGGTAATTTTTAATCACAACTGAAATCACAAAAAGTGACGTTTCTCTCAATCTTGGCACTTGTTCCTGCTTCGCTGCTTGCAGAAGTGCATTGAAAAATTGGGAGATGAAAAGGCCAACGTTTAAATCAAATGGCTGGTCAGAAATTATGTAAATAAATTGAATGCCAGAATGAATTCTCGGCCATTTATCCTTTGAAAATTCTTCTTTAATTTTTTCTGAAACAAAATTGAATACTTTACTCGGATTCACTCTGTAAAACGAAGCAAGAGTCATTGTGGCATACATGCTTGTTTCTTCCTCTCTCTCAATGTTGTATGCCGCTGTATCGTTCTCATCAATCATCTCAACAAAATTGGCCAAAATTGGCAAAAAATTATTTATGGCGGTTTCGGTTAAAAACGGTTGAAATGGCATTTCAATTTCATTATTTCCATTCATTTTACTAAACTGAACTTTTTCAATCAAGTCCGCCTCAAAAGTGGCAACTTTGTTCCAAAAAGTGATGCAAATGTTCGCAAATTTTGAAGTCAATGAAAAACCGCTGCTAACGTAATTTGCTATCGTCTGTATGAAGTATGGCGACTGGACATAGAATTTCCAAACAATGATAAAGAAAAGTTCATGGATTTCATTGAATAAGTCAACGTTTTCAATTGAAATCGAATTTGACAAATTTTCTAACAAAATCGGAATTTTGGCGCCAATTTTTTCGCCGTCATTCAAGACTGATGGATAAATAGAAACAATGTCATTTATGAACTTGCAAGCTTCTATTCGAAGATCTGCAATATATTCTTGCTGCTCTTTTCCTTTAGATAAGATGAAAATGCAAAAATCGGTTGTAATTGAAAATTTATTTTCAAAATATTGAAAAAAATTTGAAAAATTTTTTTGATTGACAATTTCTCGCATAATTGAAATGAATCCGATGAAGCCATATGGCAAATATTTTTCATCTGTGAAAGAATTAACAACATCGTCTATTCCATCCGGCCATTCGGTTGTTAAAATGGAAAATAACATTGAATAGCATTGGGCACACTTGTTCCTAATGGCGGGAACTTCAGAAAATATGTTTTGTTTAAGCGCATTTTTGATTTGCTCAATAAGTTCTGGGGTTAGACTGTTTCGTAAGTTTTCAAGATCTGATTGGGTTTGAAAATTTAACATCTGTGTAAGTAAAATTGAGGCAATACATTTTGAAATTGTGTAATTTTGATCTTCATTTGTTTTGAGTGTTAAAATATTAGTGCATATATAAATTAATAATGGTGCATTTTTTCCCATTTGATCTTTTATTGCAAATTCAGCTTGTTTTTGAATTTGTTGATCTGGAGAATTTGCATTGGCAAAAACATTAACCCATCCTAACATATCTTCATTCATTTATCATTCAAACAAATAATATCTTTCAAAAAGTTATACGAGTAGTTAACAAAAAAAATTTTTTTAAACTAATGAAAATAACGATTAATTTTTTTCAAAATTTTAGTTTAAATGAAAAAAGATAAAGATAAAAAAACAGATACCAATCTATTTCCAGAATCAAACAATCCAGATCCACTTGTTAACAATATGATCTTATCAAATATTAATGATCAAAATAATCAAACAAACGTCAGCGTTCCTTTAACAAACATATATAGGCCAATTAATCCCCAACAGTCACCCAATACTGATTTTTTCTCTCCCAATCAAGATGCCTCTGTTTTCAACAAAAATGATCTACCAGCAACCCTTCCATCGAGCGAGCCAGTCAATCCACCAGCCGAAGACATGCCACATGAAATGCCATCATCTCTCCAAAGCGACAAAGACATAAAAAAGGCCCGCCGATACATCTGGCTCGAGTACAAAAACCAACTAAAAATGGATCCAGTCCGTTTGAAAGAAGTCAAAGAATTTTCAATGAAATACGGTGAAGTGACCATGAAATATGGCATTCACATCATCGGCCAACCGTTAGAGTCAGGCTATCCGCTCTTCATTGCCCTCCACGGCGGAGGCCAGAGTGATACGCCAGACATGAACAACAGCCAATGGACACAAATGGGCAAGTATTATGTCCAAGGCGTCGCAAGCGGCGTCTATTTGTATCCACGCGGCATCCGTGACACGTGGGACACGCATTTCAACCCGGAGTCATATCCGCTGTATGACCGACTGATCACGAACATGATCGCTTTCAACAACGTCGATCCAAACAGGATCTACTTGATGGGCTATTCGGCCGGCGGCGACGGTGTCTACGCAATTGTTGCACGAATGCCAGATCGCTTTGCCGCAGCGAACATGTCAGCGGGACATCCAAACAGCGTCCCTTTGTGGAACATCTACAACATGCCGTTCATTATCCAAGCCGGCGAGAATGACTCAGCTTACGAAAGAAACGTTGTAACCGCCAAATATGATAAGTTGCTGAAAAGTTATCAAGATGAACTGAACGGCGGTTACTCACACAAGTGTTTCATACATGCTGGAAAGGGGCACAACTTCCGTGACAATTCAAACGAGCCTCAGAAAGTGTTTGAAAAAGCTGACTCGTGGCTGAACAAAAAAGAAAGTAAAGTCGTTGAAGTCGACACAAACGCAATTCGTTTGATTGAGAGATATGTGAGGAACCCTTTCCCAAGAAGAATCGTTTGGGACCTCGCGATGCGTGCCTGTCAGAGGGACGTAGAAAGCTTCTATTGGATTCGTGCTGACAAAAATATTTCAAAAGGAAGAATTGTCGCTTCTTTCGATAAGGATTCAAATTCAATAGACGTTGAGCAATGCACTGTAAATGGTGAAATTGCGTTCTTATTAAGCAATGAAATGCTAAATCTGTTTGAGCCCGTCACTGTTTACACGCCAAATGGAAGACATGTGTTCGATGTGACTCCTGATTTTGATTTGTTATTCGAAACTACAGTGGAACGTGGCGATTACAATTACCAGTTTGCAGCTAAAATTGTAATGAAATTTTGAGTAGAATTATTTTATAAAATTTATTAAAGTTTATTATTATTTAATATTTCTTATTTTAAATTTTTGGATATGAACTTAAGTTTAATTTTGCAATGAATTATTGTAAAATGATCAAGAATAAATAATATTTTTATTGGAATTCTTTCTAACATTGGTAATATGATTATTAATTTTGTCCATTTATATAAAAATTAATATTTTATTTAATTTTACCTTTTTTTCTACATAATTTTTAAAATTAAAAAAGATAAATATAAAAAATCATATTAAATGACTTGACTTTGTTAAATGTTCGATGGATCAGAAAAAATGAATGCAAATCATTCGGTCATTATTTAAAAAATTCAAATCTTAAACGTTTTGATAATCAGAAAAAAATTATAAAATTTTAAAAATTTTATTATTTTATTCATGAATAAATCAGATCTTCCTATTCTGCTAGCATTCTTTGGTTTTGCTGTAACATTTTTTGAATCTTATTGCTCAAGGAGACTTCATTTATTTAATCAATTAACTGACAAATTTGTAACAATAGATGGTGATCACTATGAACCTTCTATAAATAAAGATTACGTTTACTACCACACAGACAATATGAAATATCCTACCGTTAAAGACCCTCTTTTCCAATTATCACATGAATGTGGAGAATTGGAAAGAAAAGTTCAATATTGCCAATGGGTTCAAGTTACCCATACAAAAACACGAGAAGTTGGAAACGATACAATAACCGAATACTATTATACTTATCACAAACAATGGCTTTATCATCAAGTCTCTTCCGTATTTTACCACGATCCTATTTATTGGAATCCATCAGTTCAAACAATTCCACAACTTTCTTTTCGCGGAAGTGATATTCAAGCAGGTGCATATTCAATTGATCCAAATATGTCATTAACAGGAAGCAAAGACTATTTCTATCCCGACGGTTACCAAATCAGAAACTTTGAGGAATCAGGCTCTTTACCAGATTTCAAGTATGCCGGAAAAGGAATTTTTTATTCATCATATGAAAGAGGATTTCTCGATCAGTTAATTCGTGTTGCTCAATTTTTCGACCTTAAAGGTGACTTGATCGATTGGTGTACCCCCGGTGATCGTAGAGTTTGGTTTGAGTCATGGGAACCATTTGATGCTACAGTTGTCGGAGCAAGAACTCAACAATCAATCAAACCGTTCTCATACCACAATTACAAGATCGGTTCAGTACATTCTGGCGAAGTCCCTCTTAAAAAAGCCATCATGGACAACGCAAGTGGATTTCCAACAGTTATGAAGTGGATATTCCGAGTTGCTATTATAATCTACTTCTTTTATTCTTTTTCAGAAAACAGTCCGGATTTCTTTGGCGTAGAAATCTTAATTTTATGCGCAATCTTAGGTAAATTTATACCTTATAGTCTTAATTCCAATATATGGTACAATATTTTACTCTCTGCTTTTGGCAGCTTGTGTGTATTCTTCTTAAAACAACAGGAAACCCAACTTTTTAGATCAATTTCAAGAAATTTTGATAATAATTTCAAGTATAAAGAAGATTAAAAGCGAATATTATTTAAAACATAAAAATGCATTTATTTTCTAACTTTATTTTTTAAACATCCAATTCTTTTTATCCATTTTCTCATCTAATCTTTACTATCCATTTTTTCCCAATTTTTCATATCACATATCTATAAATTTTTTATGAGCTTATATAATAGGTTACAATTAAAATCTTCTTGTATTTTGACTGTTCCCCTACATATTTATGATTCAGATTTTAGCTTCATAGTAAACGGAGAAGAATTTAAAACAACCAAATTAATTTCAGATATTTTATCCCCAGTGATTTGCCGAACTCATTCAAATGATCCAACTTTTGATACATTTATTATTGATACGCATTATCGTGGAAATTTTTCTCACATTCTTAACCTTGTGAATTTCAATCAAATAAATATTCCACAAAATGAAGTTCCTTTTATCACTGAAGTAATTGAAATTCTTGGAACTGACTCCATTGAATATTCAGATGGAAATCCAGAAATCACCATAGATAACGTATTCACTCTTGTTAAATTTCATGAAAAATTTAACGTATTATATTCAAACCTACTTTCAGCAGAGATTGACTTCATATCGTCCCATTTATTCGAACTTTTTGAAAGCCATGCAAAAGACATATCAGATCTATCAATTGACACTCTTTTTTCTATTTTTACCAGCAAGCAAATCAAAATAAGCAATGAAGACCAAATCATTCAATTTGTAAACGAACTTTACTCTCAAAATTCAATGTATTCAATTTTGTATGAAACCGTTTTATTTGAAAATGTTACTACAGAAGTCATTGAACAATTCATCTCAATTTATGATATCAATGACATCACAAAATCAACGTGGAACCGTCTTTCAAAACGGCTCAGCAAAGAAATTGAGAAGAAAAAACATGAGAGTGATCAAATAAGCATTGAAAACAGGTATCAAGCACAGTATAATGAAGATAAAATTCAGATATTTGAGTTTTCTGAAGATAAAGAATTTGATGGAATCATCAATTATTTTAATAAAAAAACAAATGGTCAAATTGAGAAAGAAATCACCATAACCGCTTCATCTGTCATTAATAATGATAGAAATCGATCACCACGAGTTGTTACTTTGTTTGAAGATCAGTCTAAGTACTTCCACTCTGATGAAGATGAAATCACCTGGATTTGCTTCGATTTTAGAGAGCATCGAGTGATTCCCTCCGATTATACAATTCGCTCATTTCCTTACATTCATGGGAGCTACCACCCAAAGAGCTGGGTGATTGAAGGCTCAAACGACAATTCATCATGGGAAACTGTTGATGAGGAAACCAACTGTTCTTATCTTAATGGAAAGAATCTTGTTCACTCATTCAGTGTGAACCAACCGAAAAATATTCCATTCAGATTCATTCGAATGAGGCTGACTGGCCCAGACTGGGCTGGAAAGAGTTATTTTGGAATGAACTCTTTTGAAATTTATGGCAAATTGCTTTAGATGATTCATTTATAAATAAATAAAATTAACAACCTAAGTTTTCATTTAACTTTTGATTAAATAAATCTTGAAAAAAATGAATTAAAATGAAGAGAATTTGTTATTATAATAAATATTTCATTCTCATTCAATCAACTATTGATTTACAACAACAAAGAGATAACAATTTTGAATGTTATGATATTATAATAAAGAATATTCTTTATGAATTTAAGGAAAAATGTTGATTTTAAAGGTTAATCTGACGGAAACCGTTTTTTTTTTTTTTTTTTTTTTTTTTTTTTTTTTATTTATAACTCAGTATTAAAAATAATACATGACAATATTATGCATTCCCTTATTAATATAATTATTAGAACAAAATCAATTTTTAAATAAAAATTAACAGGACTATATGAAATAAACTTTTAATTTTTATTTATATCTTACCCTTCGGACGTAATTGGAATTTTATAAAATTCAATGAAAAGACGTATTAAAATGTAAAAATTGCCGAAATGAAACGTAATTACATAATTTGTATAAAAATAAAAAAAAGCAAAAAGGTTTAGTTTCGAACTCAATGCTTTGACTTCATATTAATTTAACCTCTGAGCTAGAGCTCTCAAATTTGAAAGGATAAAATATTTATATTTAAAGATAAATATTTTTATTTTTTAAGTATAACTTTTTATTAACTTTTTCTAATAAAGTCGTATTCCAATTATTTTCACGTAGACGTAATCGTAAAACGTAATTGTTTTTTTTTCTTGGTCTATTTTATTGAAAAAGTTTGAACAGAACGTAATTTTTAAAACATCCGAAGGGCAATTTATATCAACCAAGTGCTACCAAAAAAAGTTTATTTCACTTAGTAATGATTATTATTTATGAATATTCTTAATTTCATGAATTAAATTTTCTAAAGATGGTGGAATCATAATTATTAGTTCTGTACGTTGATCAAAAGCTGAAAATGGAAATGATTCCAATTTTGACTCTTCAGAAATTTCAACCATTTGAATAAAAGTGCAATTGAAAAATGCATCTCTACATATTTTGGTAACTTTTAATGGAATTATAATACTTTTAATATTCGCATTAGAAAATGCATTTGATTCAATTAATTGTAAATTAGAATTTGGTTCAAAATCAACTTTTGTCAGATTTTGGCAATTCTGAAATGCACTTGACGAGATGATTTTGACACTTGATGGAATAAGAATTTCTTCAATACTTGTATCTGAAAATGCATCTGATTCAATCATTTGTAAATTAGAATTAGGCGCAATATCAACTTTTGTCAGATTTTGGCAATTCTGAAATGCAAATGATGAAATGATTTTGATATTTGATGGAATTGAAATTTTCTTGATGTCACGATTTGCAAAATAAAGAATGTCAAAAACATCATTGTTTTCATCACTTTTACCTAATAAATACTTATCGTCTTTGACAGTGAATTGACCATTAGATGGTGAAATTGTAATTTTTGTCAATTGATTTGTTCCACTACACCAACTTTTTTTTAATTCTTTTAATTTCGCTGGAAAATAAAATACTCTGATAGAAGAAATTGAAAATCCGCTTGCTTCAATTGTTTTTAAATTAGAATTTGGTTCAAAATCAACTTTTGTCAAATTTCGGCAATCAGAAAAAGTTAATTCGTGAATTGTGGAAACTTTTGGTGGAATAGTAATTTCGTTGATACTTGAACCAGAAAATGCATTTCTTTTAATTTCTTGTAAATTAGAATTTGGAAGAAATTCAAATTTTTGCACTTTTTTGCATGATTGAAATGCAAATGATGAAATGATTTTGATATTTGATGGAATTGAAACATCTTCGATGTCACGATATGCAAATAAAAGAATGTCAAAATCATCTTTACTTTCATCACTTTTGCCTAATAAATACTTATCGTCTTTGACAGTGAATTGACCATTAGATGGTGAAATTGTAATTCTTGTCAAATTAAATGTATTACAACACCATCCTTCTTTCAATTCTTTCAAACTAGCTGGAAAATAGATTTCTTCAATTAATGAATATGAAAATGCATTATGTTCAATTGTTTGTAAATTCGAATTTGTTGGAATTTCGATTTTTTTCAGTTTTCTGCAAAAACCAAATGCAAATTCACATATTCTTGATACTGTTGATGGAATCGAAATTGTATCAATATTTGAAAAAGAGAAAGCACTTGTCTCGATTGTTTGTAAATTAGAATTTGGAAGAAATTCAAATTTTTGCACTTTTTGGCATGATTGAAATGCAAATGATGAAATGATTTTGATATTTGATGGAATTGAAACATCTTCAATGTCACGACTTGCAAATAAAATAATGTCAAAATCATCTTTACTTTCATCACTTTTGCCTAATAAATACTTATCGTCTTTGACAGTGAATTGACCATTAGATGGTGAAATTGTAATTCTTGTCAAATTAAATGTATTACAACACCATCCTTCTTTCAATTCTTTCAAACTAGCTGGTCAATTTATTTCTTCAGTATTTGTTAAATTTCCAAATATGAATCCGTAGATGGTTTCGACAGCTGAATCTTCGACAAATTTGATTTTTTTAATATTGAAGATACCTAAGCCACTAATGCTAGTGATTAAGTAATTTATAGATCCATGGTTAACTGTTCGTGGAATAACGAGTTCTTCAAGATCGTTGCTAACTTTAAATAATGAGGCTGTTTGGTTTGTTTTGTCGATTTTGAATGTAATTGTTTTTGAATCATTTTGAATACTTTCACTAAGATAAATTTTAATTAACTCAAGGTCGCCTTTTTGGCATGCTACATACAAATTTTCTTCAATTTCCTCAAATTCTTCTTCACTGCGAAGATTATTAGAATTTAATAAAAGATCAAGAATTTTATTCTTCTTTTCCTCACCTAATTCTGTATCAATATCTTCCGTATATTTATCAATAGGGATTTGAATCAATCTCGTCTCTAAATCCAAATTTTGTGCTTGTTTCGCCATCATCTTTTACTTTCAGTGAAATGTGATATGAAAATAATAAACAGAATTCAAAAATTCATTTAAGGTTTGTTTTTATGGCATATTTTTTTCAAAAGAAACTTCTTATTAACTTTTAAAGGCACATTAAAGTGAGAAGCTTCTGGATTTCTGGCCTGGTTATTTTGATTTTTAAATCAAAATAAAACTTTGAGATTAGTAAGAAATATTTTTTACTATTAATTTAAGGGAGCAGTCTCATTTTGAATTTTTATAACTTTTTCAAAATTTTTGAATAGGAAATAAATTGAATTTTTTTCAATCAATAAAATAGATATATACACATTTTATATATTATTAGTTTTCATATACATCAGAGAATATATATAAAAAGGCAAATCATAGAATTCATTAGACATGATGAATATTCCTTTAATTTTTTGGCATCAATAATTTTGATGATTATTATTTTAGACATATCTTTTTAAATAAACAATAAAATGAGTAAACATTTTCTCAACTTATAAAATGTTTATCTACTAATGTATTTAAACTGTATTACTTTTAGTTATCTCTATGATGTAATTTGCATAAATCACAAAAACCATACCATAAAAACGCTTAATTACGATGTAATTCTTTCGATTTACCTTAAATGCATGATAGGTTTTTATATTTTTATAATATATTTATATATAATACAAATATAATTAAAAAAAGTTGAGAAAGCATTTATGTAAATTATTGATTTTTCATTGAGATGCTTTTAAAATAAAATTATTCAAAATTACTGGTGTCAAAAAATCGAGAGAATATTCATCATGTCTAATGAATTCTATGATTTGCCTTTTTATATATATTCTCTGATGTATATGAAAACTAATAATTTATAAAATGTGTATATATCTATTTTATTGATTGAAAAAAATTCAATTTATTTCCTATTCAAAAATTTTGAAAAAGTTATAAAAATTCAAAATGAGACTGCTCCCTTAAATTAATAGTAAAAAATATTTCTTACTAATCTCAAAGTTTTATTTTGATTTAAAAATCAAAATAACCAGGCCAGAAATCCAGAAGCTTCTCACTTTAATGTGCCTTTAAAAGTTAATAAGAAGTTTCTTTTGAAAAAAATATGCCATAAAAATACATCATTGTCATTTTTTTTATTTAAAAAAATCTCTCTAACATTCGAATATAATTTGAAAGTTGCAAGATTTTATCAACCCATTTATGGTGGTGACATAGGAATATGAGGAGGAGGAGGCTCTGATTATATCAACATATCGATTCTCACCAACGCCTACATGTAAGAATATAATGTTCAAATACCTTCCTTAGATGATGAGTTAGGTGATGAAACACCTAAAAACGTTGGATTGGCAAAAGAATCTTTTCGTGGTGCAGTAAAAAAAAATAAAGGTTACAGTTCCAATTAATTGTAAGGATAAAATAAATGAACATCCATATAATATAAAAAATTAGCCGATGAAATGCTTTTCAAAGAAAGCTGAATATTCAATCAGTGTTGTATCTTTCCTATAGATATTTTTTTCTCAATAAATAAGAACATATCCTAGAGATCCCATATTATTTCTATGAAAATTGAATATTAAAGTTTTAAAACTTTTTTGAAAAAAGATTCTTCTGGGCTACTTTTATATAAACATAATTTTGTCAAAATTTTTTTTTCTGAGGAATTAACTTTTTCAATATTTTCATAAAAAATACTTTTTTTCTTTGCTAAGAATAATGGAAAGCTATATAGCCGATAAGAAAAAGCTTTACAGTGCTATTCTCGAATTTCTTGAAAATTCAGATGAGAATTTCGACGACACAACTGATGAAAAATATATAGAAAGATTATCTCCAATTACCAAGAAGGAAGTCAAAGAAGGAGATTGTGAAAACATGAAAGGATTTTTGCAAATCATCAAAAATATCAGTGACGAACATCGCCGTGATACAAATTTCATCACCAGAACCAAACAACTTCTTCTTCATTTTAAATCTCAAATCAAACAGACCTTGTCAAATGAAGAAATCTTCTATATTTTTGAAGACAACAAATTACTCGTCCATTTTCTATTGACAAATGACATCATAAGAATGACAGATAAGATTTGTGAAGAGATGATGAGAACACAAGAGCCTAACGGTAACCGTTACTGTCACTTTTTCTATCCAGAGCTTGAAAAATTTTTAGGAGAAGAGAAAATGAAATCCGTCAAAAACGAACTTTTAAATAAGTCAGAAAATGTTTTTGACAACTATGAATTGAAGCGCCAAGAAGGCGAGAATGACTCACTCATTTGCTCAATGATAAGGAATGATTCGGTTGAAGAATTCATTTCATATGTGACTCGCAGTAACTGTTCATTTTCAAACCAAATTACGCCATCCATTTTTGAGACCAATCCATTCTTAATCGAACGAAAGGATACGACACAGATTGAATACTCAGCCTTCTTTGGATCGATTAAAATTTTTCAATATTTGATGATGAATGGAGTTCAATTGACAGCATCGCTGTGGCTTTATGCAATTCATTCAAAAAATGCAGAACTTATTCATATTCTTGAAGCTAAGAACGTTTGCCCACCAAAGTTTGAGGACCAAAATGAAGAAGAATTGAACAAACCAAATAACGGATTTTTAAGATGCTTTATTGAATCAATTAAATGTCATCACAATGATTTCGCTGACTACATTCAAAATAATTTTCTGTTTCAAGAAGAAAAAGATCCAAAACGAGACGAATCGATTATTTCTAATTGCATAAAATATCATAACTACTATTATTTTGAAACAGAAACCATCAAAGATTATGGATTCTTCTATTTAAGCTTCTACAAATATAACGAACTTTTCAACCTTTTATTAAAAGAGAAAGAAGAAGGAATCAAATTAAGAATCATTTCAAATCACCAATATTTTGATGAAGAACTAATTCCTGCAGCATGAATTCAATAAGATTACTTCATAAAACATTTTAATTCTGTTCGATACATGAATATTTTATAACATTTCAAATATTTAATATTTTTATGACATTCATCATCATCGTTTTTTTCAACATTTCATATTATTTTTTATAAGGCAGCATTACAAAAAGCAGCCAGCAATAATGACATTGAAGTTATTTATTTTTTGTTATTAGAAGAAAATGAAATATCCAAAAAACTTTTCAGTGAAAATACCAATTTGACGCAAATAACAATTCCATCATCTGTAACTTTAATTGAAGATTATGCTTTCAGAGGATGTTCATCATTAAAACAAATATCAATTCCATCTTCTGTAACTTCAATTGGGAATTCTACTTTCTGTAAATGTTCTTCATTAACACAAATATCAATTCCATCATCTGTAACTTCAATTGGAAATTATGCTTTCAGAGGATGTTCATCATTAAAACAAATATCAATTCCATCCTCTGTAGCTTCAATTGGAAATTATGTTTTCTTTGGATGTTCATCATTAAAACAAATATCAATTCCATCACCTGTAACTTCAATTGGTGATTATTCTTTCTGTAGATGTTCTTCATTAAAGCAAATATCAATTCCATCATCTGCAACTTCAATTGGAGAATATGCTTTCTCAGAATGTTTATCTTTAGTACTAATATCAATTCCATCATTTGTAACCTCCATTGGATATTCTGCTTTCCTTGGATGTTCATCATTAAAACAAATATCAATTCCATCATCTGTAACTTCAATTGGAAATTCTGCTTTCCTTGGATGTTCATCATTAACACAGATATCAATTCCATCATCTGTAACTTCAATTGGAGAACATGCTTTCTGTAGATGTTCGTCATTAACACAAATATCAATTCCATCATCTTTAACTTCAATTGAAGATTCTGCTTTCTTTGGGTGTTCATCATTAACACAAATATCAATTCCATCATCTGTAACTTCAATTGGAAGATCTGCTTTCTGTGGATGTTTATCATTAACGGAAATATCAATTCCATCATCTGTAACTTCAATTGGAGATTCTGCTTTCTCTGCATGCTCGTCATTAATACAGATATCAATTCCATCTTCTGTAACTTCAATTGGAAATAATGCTTTCAATAGATGTTCATCACTTGCACAAATCATAATTCCATCATCAATTGATCTAAGAAATCTCTCAATACCATCAACAACAAAAGTTACAACATTTTAATTAATAAAAATAAGATTTTTTTTCTTTTTATTTTAATATATTATTTCATTGGTACTGAATCGGCAAATGAGACTTTTTGTAAGGACATTCAAATAATTGAATGTAAATAATTTTTTCCTTCAATTTTTATATTTTGTGAGAATCAAAGAATTAAATTTTTTTGATCTTTTTATATTTTTACATAATTTTTACTGTGACTACATACCTCCTAGCTGGAATCGAGCGATGATGAGACCTCTCCATTGGAGGTAAGAATAGATAAGAATTATGTACCATTAAAAGATATTAAATATGTTTATTATTGTTTTATTTCTTTAAATTATATTTATGGCTATTATGTATATTACAAATAGGTTAATGTTAAAAACTTTTAAGAAGATATTTGATATCAAATCTAGGTTTGACTGTCCAAACGAATTTTCATTGAAAAAGTTATGAAACTATCCCTATACTCTTTCAATTTTGGACACAATTGGGAGTGGACAGTAAAACCTAGTATCAAATATCTTTAAATATAATTTTATCTCATTCAATTTATTAAATTAGGAATAAAAAATATTTTTAAATAGACATAAAACGATAATTATATTAATATATTTATATATTAAAACAAATATTTGTAAGCCTTGGTTTTTGTATTTACAATTGTATACAACTTGTCCGTTTAAAAATTACAATTGTAATTACAATTGTAAATACGTTATTTTCTCGATATTAGTTTTTTATTTTTATCTTGATCTACAATTATTTTTTTATATTAAAAATGTTTCAAATAATTTAAAAATAAAAAGATAAAATAGTAAAATGTTTTTCAAATTAAATAATATTATTTTTGATTCTTCATAAAATAAATAAATATTTATTCGCATTCAAAAAGTTTCATTAATACTACAAATCAAAAAATCGTTATTTTACGAAAAAAGACGTTAAAAAGACGTTTATAGTATTTGTGATGTAAAAAAAATAAGGCCTGAATATTTGTGATATTAATTGATTATTTTTGAACCTCATTAAACCATCTTGGCTCATAATTTTTATAAAATATTGTTTTTGGCTAAATCGACCACTTTAATTTGAAATTCAAGCTATGCTTGATTTAAAAATCTATTTTAAATCAATATTCAAGATAATCCGATTTATTTTGGTATCTTATTTCTAAATATAAATAATAATTGGCATAATTTGAAAAAACTGTATTGTTACTTTAATAATTTTTGCAGTATTTGAAATATAAATTTTCAAAGGAATAGAAATTTTCTTAGAAATTCAGAAGTAATGTTATTTATACTCACAAAAATACTAAATTCATATCTTGATGAGGGACATATAAAAAATTCCCTATATGAATACCTTTTCAAATATTGATGAATTCATTTTCCAATAGAGATTTTAACCGCTCATCCCTTTGAATTTATTTGAAAGAACTAACACAATTATTTGAGATTATTTTTTTGCAGACTGGGCTTTTCTGTCCAAACGGATTTCATTCAAAAAGTTTTAAGAAATGTCCTGTGGACAGTAAAATTTTCTCGTTATTTTTTGAAAACTTTACACTGTCCAAAATGTCCATAAATGTCCAATTGATTCAAACACGGACAGACATTCAATATTTTCAGTAGATTACCACAATTATATTTATGTTCTTTCTTATAATTATTTACTGTAAAATTATATATATATAAATAAAGAATAATAATTTTTTAAATATAGATGCCTGAAAAAGTTGCCGACGACAGGAAAAAGTTGCCAACGGTGGCCTTAAAAGCATTTTTTCAGCATTTAAACAATACGATATAAAAAAGAAATCATTGTTTCATTATTTGTTGCATTTTAAATTATAAAAAAATGTTTATGTTTCATTTTTTTAAACAAATTTTGTTAAATTTTTTAAAAATTTTTATGTTAACTTTTTCTTAGCATTTCAATTGAGCATTGAATATAAGATATATATATATCTTCATATTTTTTTAATTATTACTTTTTATTACATATTAATAATATTTAATATGATTTAAATATAATTAATTATAACTTTCATTTAAATATATCCTTAAAAAGGTCATCGTTGGCAACTATTTCCCGCCGTTGGCAACTTTTTCCTGCCACTTTATAAATTAATCGTTTATGTTGTAAAAAAAGTGAAATTCAATGATAATTTGGTTTTATATTAAAAACAAATATAAATTCAATTTTTTTTTTTTTTTTTTTTGAAATTGAAAAGGTTATAAAATTATAAAATTTACTTCACTTTTATGGAAAGAACAAACAAAGACTGGATAAAGCTCTCGGAGTTCCGTCTCGATAATGAAAATAGGAAGATACACAAAGCTCTATGCTTAAAATGCGGGAAGGAATATAAAAATCACAGGTATATGAATGATCATGTAAAAAGATGCCAAGGAAAGTTAAATGACCAAGTTCCGATAGAAAATTTTCAATTTCCTCAAATAGAAAATTTTCAAAATGAAATTGAAATTTCTCAATTTCATCAGGATTTGATAAATATGATTGTTTCATCAAATATTGCACTTAACCAATTAGAAAATGAAAATTTTACAAAAATTTTTAATAATTTAGGAGTCCCAGTTGAGCAAATCCCAAATCAAACAGAACTCAGAAATTTAATTATTAAATATAGTAACTTTTTGAATGCAAAAAATATCAAATTGTTTGAAAATAAAAACGTATCATTAGTAATTGATGGGACCACGTCATGGAATAAAACTTTTTACCAATTTTCGTTATTTTATCCCGGTTTATTAAGACATTTGGCCTTGATACAAATCAACAGCGCTACCACTAAAAATTTGAAAGAAATTGTTAATTCAATTTGTAATGATTTGCTTTCAAAAAATATTTCAGTTGTCGGTGTAACCACCGATAATGGTCAAAATTTAGTCTCTTGTTTTAGACAGATAAAAGATGAAATTTTTTTAAATTTTAATATAAATGAAAAGTTCCCTATTATTAGATTTGCATGTGCAGCGCATACTGCACAGCTTTTAATTGACGATTTAAAAAAAATAAATAACGTTTTTTCAGAAACCGTTAATTTAATTTCTCAATTTATAACTTGGTCAAGAAAAAAAAAAGTTTTATATGAATGTCTTTCAAATGGCTTACATAATTATCCACCTCATTTGCAACAAACTAGGTGGAATCCTTTACATGATTCCATTGTTTTTATCATAAATAATTTTGATTTTTATTTATTAGCTATACATCATTTTCAAAACACATCAGAAAAATGCCCAATTCAATTAGATGACGATACCAAAATTAAATTAATAGCAATGTTAAAAGTTATAAAACCTATTGTTAATTTTACAAATAATGTTCAGAAAAATTTTGTAAATATTGGAACAGTCTACTGGAATTTACTCAATTTATATGATGAATTGAATACTTTATTAAATGAAGAAGATACTTTCGGTTTTATTTCAATTGTTAAAGAAAATTTTATAATAAGATTTAACGAAACATGCGACTCAACATTAGCAGAAATAAGTTTTTTATTAACAAGCAAAGGAAGAGAATGGTACCAAAGTAAATGTAACACAGCAAACAATATTTTTTTCAAAATTTCCAGAAAGATAAATATCAGTAATGAAGAACAAATTTTTTTAAATGAATTCAACATAGAAAAACGTTTACTAATAGAAAAATTAAATGAATTATCTATTTATTTAAGGTTAAATTCTCAAACTGTCGTTCAATCTTTTTTTATTTGGCTAAGTTCAAATGATCTTTATTATCAAGAGCCTATTGACTACTGGATAACCAATTTGACAAGCCAATTTGAAGTAAATAATTCAATTATTTCATATAAAGATTTATCTTTAATCGCAATACATATTTTAGTGATCCCAGGGACAGAAGCCATTTGTGAACGCTGTTTTTCGCAGTTGAAGCTTATTCACAGTCATTTTAGAAGTACTCTAAAAAGTGATATCCTTGATTCATTATTGCAAATTAAATTAACATTACTTTGGTCAAAAGAGACAAATCCTTTAGATCTTTTAATAGAAGATGATGAATATACTGAAGAACAAAGTGACAATGAATAAAAGCTTTTATTTTTTATTTTTTCTCTATTTTCATTTTTTTATAAACGACCATTTAACAATTGAAAAAATCAGCTTTTTCTATGCAAACCCTTTATCATTATATTTTTCATCACTGGCTTTGTCTTAGTTTAAAATAATCTTTGTCTGTATAATATCTATAATAACCTAATCTAAATATAATTTTTTTAAAAAGAATCTGAATATTATTAATAATATTTCCGAAAATCAAAATTGAAGAAATATAAAGAATTCCACCAAAAAATAGTTTAACACGAAATTATCAATGCGGCAAAATAATATAAATGCAGAAAAAATATTACTATTCTTATGTTATCGAGGTCAAATATCAAATATAAAAAGAATTTCTCTAAATCTAATTGTAAAATAATATTAATATATATAATAATTGGTATTTATTGAATTATTTTATATATACAGAAATAAGGTATTAGTATATAATTAAGGGGGACCTTTCTGAGGAAAACGATCAAGGTCAAATATAATCTAGTAAGGTTAATTTTTATTTTAATTAAAAAGTCTTCAATATACTGTTTTTTCCAACTCTACTTAGCAGAAAAGACAAATGATTGATAAAGAATCAATGAGTGAACCATCTAAGTTCATATGTAATAGTTTTTATCGAGTTATGGTTTCGATAACGAGTAACATTTGATTATCAGAAATCTCCAAATGATTTCTGATAATTTTCAGCGAGAGATTATCAAATTAGCTACTTTACAGTAATTTTCAACCAAATTTTGGCATTTCTTCCAATCATCAAAAATTCGATATTGATATAATACTACTAAAAATAAACCAATATAATATTAAACCATTAAAAATAAAACAAAAGTACATATTATTTAATATTTTTAATTTAATAAACAAATTTAACAGGAAAATAAAAAAAATATTTTAAATGATTTGTAAAACAGAAATTTATTAATTTGCCTCAAATTAATTTATTTTAATTGAAACTAAGTTTTTTTGCATTGGGTTTGTAGCCGTTTGCTTTCTTGTTTTGATTAATCTTTTTACTTAATTTAGCATTTCTTTCTTTTCTTCTACTTTCTTTAAAAGGTTCTGTTCTTTTTTTTTCGTTCTTTTTTTTCTGAGACTGTTTTCTAGAATTTATAAATTGATTAATTGAATTTTTTTTATCAATATTTAGTTTTTCCATTAGTTTATTAGTCCAATTTTCATCATTCCACTCTAAAACTGCTTCTGATAATCTTAATTCTATTGAGGTGGAATACTTAATATTTTTAGATAAAAATTTCGTTTTAAGCCGGTTAAAACACTCGTTATTTTGAGTGTTATAATTCGGATTTATTTTCTGTGCATAATGATCGTTTTCTTTTAAAAATTTATTTAATTTTTCTTTAAAATATGTTTTATTTGATCCGGAATATAATCTTAATTTTGTGTTATTATTATGAATACAATGAGAATGGTTTCCAGTGTAGTGTTCAGGCATATGATAATATAAATCAATTCTTTTTTGTGTAGAGATTGAATTATTTCTGAATAAACTATTCAAATAACGGTTCATGCTTTCAATAAGTCCATTGAAAGGTTTTCCCTCTCTTTTATTGAATTTTTCAAGATTTTTTTTTAAAGATTTTAAGGCATGGCCTACATCTAATATTTCAATTATCTTCCAACCAGAGTTATTTATTATATTTCTGGTAACTCCGTCATTATCGTGAATGTAATATTTAAATTTTTGAGAATGTTTCCATCGTTCAACCAGTTTTTCAATAGAAACTTTTTCTAAGTTTCTGGAGCATTCATTTGTATTTCCATGTACAAATTGCTTTGGAGTTGTAGATATCTCAAAGTCTATGATCTTTCTTGTTTTTATATCTATAAAAGTAACAATACATGCAGTGCCATGGCGCCGGTGATCCCATGCCCCGTCAATTGATATAATTGTATCATTCTCAATTTTTTCTGAAAAATTTTTTGCTGATTCTTTTGCCATTTGTATAATTATTGGTGATATTTGATTTTGATATTTATAAAAAGTTTTTTCTGAACAAACTTCAATTCCATTAAAATTGAATACATTTCTGGCAATTTGATAAGAAAGGCCAAAAATTAATATCGAAATTGTGAATGTCATATCATTATCTATTGAATAATGATTATTTGTTTGTGTTAACTGATCACTTTTTGAAATATTTATCAATTTTTGTCTTGAATTATCTAGAATTTGAGTTCCTACACTTTTATAATAAATCATCTTTCTTCCATTGTTCTTTGAATTTTTTGCTGTATTTTTTGGTCTCGGCATCAAGAGAAATGAAATGAAATTTCAATTTAAATAAATAATTATTTTCCAAACTTTTTCAAAACTTTTTGATGGCATAAAATAAATAATAAATAAAAACTTCTCAATTATATTAGATAGCCTTATCTTTTTAGAAATTATAATATAATAATCTTTTATATTTTTATAACCAGAAATTTTAATTATTGCTATTATATATAAATATGATTTATATTTAAACTGCTTCTCAGCGGTTGTACAACTAATTGAGAGATATTCAAAAGTTTACATTTATCTACTTTCAAAATTCAATTAGGTTGTACAACCGTTTTTTCATATTTAAATAAAAATGAATAAAAAAAAGGAATTTATGATTAGATTTGATTTATATAATAAAAGAAATGGAAATATATGACAGTTTGTAAGCTAGTATTGCTGAATTGCTATATAGTTTGGTAATGAGCCTATATTTATTTGAAATTTGATTATCATTAATCATGGGAACGTTCTGAGTTACTCCAAAGTTCCATGTAATTTGCATCTATTTGTTGCGTTGGAACATTTTTACTAATGATACACGAGATTCTGATTAGCTTTCTCTAAGGAATACTAAATAAAAATGATTTGAATTCAATTATAATTTTTTCTTTTGAAAATTTGAATGATGTAAAATTTTCTTTCCATGAATTTATATTTATCTACATTCAAAAATTGTATAGAAGTTTATTCATTTCTGAAGAAAATTTAAAAAAGCAATTAAATGCACAATTTAACAATATTTTAAATAACTTATTTAATCATTATAACTAATCAAACATTATATTGTTAATTATGAAAGTATATAAAATAAATATTCATTATGAATATAGATATTAACGAAATTTCAAATACGAAATTTGAATTCCTCTCAAATACTTGTACAACCGTTGAGAACCAGTTTATAGATTAATTATTACCATTCATATTTTAATTTAAAAGATACAAATTGAAGAATATAATTTATATAATATGGGATTTTGATAAACATTTTAATGCAATCATATTATTGTATCATACACAAATTTATGAAATTTGATTTATAAAAAATCATTGATAATTATGCTACTATCATATTATTATTATAAGATAATAATTATAATATTTTTAAGTTTTTATTTAACCTTTAATCACACATTCGGAAAAAAATAAAAGAATCATTTATACTATTTGTATAAAAATGTGCATAAAAAGCATTAATTCCCTTTAAAAATAATATTATTATATATAATAAATGCATTTATCTATTAATATAATGTTTTAAATGTTTATATGTTAATTTGTATTCTATAATTATATTTTATATTATTGTTTCATTCTATTTTAAAGGTAATTATATTATAAATATAATTATATATCTCTTAAATATTAAAAAAAGATATTTTTATGTGCATTTCCAAATAATCAAATTAGGAATTAAATTCAAAAAAAGAATTCTTCATAAGTTTATTTAATATTTATATGTATACAATGATATATTATTTAAATCAATCATTGGATATCTTTTACTATATTTTGAAATCACAAATTTGCCACATATATTATTTTTTTTGGAAAACATATCCAATTTTAATTTGAAATAACTCAATGCTCACTAATAATCCTGCAACATTTTTATATAAAATATAATTAATGCATGTTTGTTTAAAGTTTCTGGGTCTTAAATCTAGAAAAAAATGATTTGTTAATATTTTTTTTATGATAGTTAAGAAAAATGCACAATTTTTTTGCAATTATCGCTTATTTAAAAGAAGATTCAGAATTATTTTGATATTTAGAGACCCACAAATTTTAAGTTATTCGTAATATATTTTAATGCTCCAAAAAAGAAATGGCTAGCTAACACTTATATTTAGTTATTTCATTTTTAAAATTCAATGCATTTTTCAAAGGAAACGATTATACGAAATTTAAATATTGATCGGTAAAGAAAAATAGTAAACGGGTAAAGGTCCCCCTTAAAATAAAAATTTTTTATTTCTGGCTTTCTATCACAAATTTAAAAAACGATAATTTATATTTGTGAACATATTTTTCACAATTAGATTTAGAGATTTAGAGATTTAGAGATTTAGAGAAATTCTTTTTATATTTGATAAAATATTACAAAGTTTTATCAAAAAAAGTTTTCAGGATCAATATTTGATATCTTTTTTTTTGTGTGGTTATACGAGAACGAACGTGATATTTGTCGTTGAAGTGATGATAAATATGATAAATTGAATCTAATTTTTTTTTATTCATCACAAAAAAGTTTGCAGCGATTTTATAATTTTTCGCACGTTTATGATTTTGGTTAACATTACCTTCTAAAAATAGATAACTATCTAACGTATATTTTAATATTTTTTAAAATCTTTATTTTTAATAGAGGGGCTTAGATTTAAACCTTATTCTCTCAAATTTTAATATGTTAATGTATATCGGATTACAAAGATTTTTAAAGAGCGAATTTTCAAATTTTTGATTTTACATGAAATTTGAATATTTTATTTTTGTAATATTTCATATATTGTTATTAAACTCTTTTAATAATTAATATAAAAAGAATAACAAATAAATATTCTATTTATGGCAATTAATTCATTATATATGTGAAGATATTTATATTTTTCATGGCGACCGTTTAAAGTGCACCCTTAAAATACAGTAAGGTTTCAAAATTGGAAAACGTTTCAAAATAGGAAAATCGACTTTTTGAGAAAAAAATTTTCATTAATAAAAATGAAAGAAATAAAGAAATAGAGAGAAAATCTTGTTTAAACCTACCGTTTTAAGAAATAATATTTCCATGATTAAGTTTATCACACAGCTGTTTGTGACATTATATTCATCAAATAGTGTTTTCCTATCTCTATATGAAAAAATGAGCATCATTCAAAAAGTGGATTTTCCATTTTCGCAACGCTATAAAGGAAAATCCAAATTTGAATTAAATTCGTTATTTTGACTTTTATTTTAAATTCATTTTAATCGTTTTCTATGAAAAAGTAGATTTTCCTCTTTTGAGACGTTTTTGAATTTTACAACCTTACTGTATATTTTAAAATATATTAAAAACACTGTTATATATTAAATAATTGTTTGTGAGATATAAGAAAATCAACTTTGGATATTTTTTAAATATAAATTAAAAAAAATTCAATACATCGTCCAATCGAACTCGAGGCAGAATCAAAAGGAGTATTAACAAATGCGCCAAATGGGTAAATTAGAATCGAAAATATCTCAAATATTATATTTTCAAAAAATAAAAGTTTTATATATATCTGAATATATTTGAGACATATGAATATAATAAGCTTATTTTTCAAGATAAAATACATATATTGCTATAAAAACTAAATTATATAAGATTTTCTTTAAGTATATAGTGATAATAATATCTTTTTTTCATCAATCATCGTCCAGTGTTTTAAAATTTAAATATATTTAATAATAAAAGTGATAAAAAACAAATATGATAAATATCAAATAAAAAATTTGTTTGATATTAAATATGTTTATTAAAATTTTGATTTATGATTAGGATACTGCCACATGTGACTAAAAAATCAGAATTAGACTGAGTATTCCTTTTCTGTTCATTAATTATTTTTTTGTCTTTATCTTATTTCTGGAATCAAAGGGCCATTTAATCTGTGAGAATGTTATCTCTGCATTAACTTCAGATGTAGAAATTGGAAAGAGCCTTGCTGCAATATTTGCTAGATTAAAACAGAGTTTTTGCTAAAATTATACAAAATTACATTAAAACACATTTTGGTTTTTGTTAAAGGTTTTCTATTAATATTCAGTAAACTCTTTAGTTATTAAGCTTGCCTTTAGTTTTTTTTTTTTTTAAAAAATAATTTTTTCATTAATTCAAACCCCATATTTAAAATGGTTAACCAATCCTTGTATATATATTTATAAAAATCGTTTTACGATTATTTTTTATTCAATATCTTGCTATTTTTTATTCAAATTGTGATAAACTCTGTCCAAAAATGTTCGACAATTGAATTTTGAGAGAGTATTCAAATTATCATTTTTTTTTTCTCATGCGCCTTTATGGTGATTCGAAGGTTTTTTCCAAAGCTCTTTTTTCTGAGAGTAGCGCATGTCCCAAAGAAAGTTGTAATTCCTCTTAAGGGCGTGGCTATTTCTTTCAAAAACCAGGGCTCCTTGTATAAAAATAGCTTGCTGAAAGGATAATTATAAAAATAAACTTCTGAAAAATTGAATACATTACTTTGAGAGAAAAAAGAAATTTTCGACACTTTATCGTTTTTTTAGTCAATTTTCAGTAGAAAAGGCGGTTTTTATGTACGTTAAGTCGAACATTTTTGGACAGAGTTTATTTTCTATTCAATTTTTGTTATTTTTAATTCAATTTTTGATAGGGGTGGTAACGATAGAAAAAAACGACTTTTTTTATAATTTAACCAAAATAAACAAAAAAGAGTTAAATATGTTATATAAAATATATGTTAAAAATATATATAATTATTTTTGAAAAATATCTATACGCAGTGGAGATAACTCTAAAAAATTTTCAATAGGTTTGTTCAATTTAAAATTAATAGAGATTTCCAAAATTACCAATGATAAAATGGACTCAAAGTGAAGAAATCAAATCGATTGATAGAGTTAATGAATTTAGAAATAAATGGGGCCTAATTTCTATTTATTTCACAAATAATTCACCAAATTCCATAAAATTTCATTATCATATAATATAATCAGTAGAAACCATATCAAGAAAGATATATTTCTTATCAGCTGATTATTTTTTTTATTTAAATGAAAGTTTTTTTTATGATCATTTCAGATTGAGATTAATTAAAATGAAACTTTTTTTATTCGTTGAGTAAAAAATATTATAAAGTAAATGAAATTCATTATGCGCAAATATAATCGATAAATCAATAAATAATATTAAATAATAATTATTTATATTTGGTCCAGTGAAATTGTTCAAAATAAATAAGTATAATCTTTTATAGATATTAGCAGGATTAGTAATAAGCAATGATCAAAATCACTTTGGTTTAAAAAGAAAATATATATTTAAGATGTATCCAAAAATTAAACAGACCTATTGAAATTTAAAAAGAGTTTTCTCCACTGCGTATAGAGATAATGAAAAATCAAATAATAAAATTTAATTAATTTATTAAATATACATTAATTATAATATTAATTATAAAATCCTATAGATATTTAAAATTTAATTCAATTTTTTGACAATTTCTGATCGTTACCACCCCTATAATTTTTGCTATTTTTCATTCAAATTCTTGAAATTTCAGCATTCAATTTTCAATGAATAAATTTCAAGAAATTGAATGAAAAATAGCAAGAAATTAAATGAAAAATAATCGTATATAGTATTCGTTATTTTCTTAATTTTTTTTAAATTAAAATTGTTAACCAGATGAAAATAAAAATATTGGAAATATTATGATATTTTACTGAAATATTTGATGAATTTTGATGATTTTTGAAATATCAAATAGCAAAAGTGCAAACACTGATTTTTACATAATTTTTCAGGGATATACTCACCAGTGATTACCACGGGGCTGCACGAAGCCGAATCTGGTTCCTTGAATTGCTGGATGAATCGGGAAGCTATTTAAACTATATAATTATGCATTATTTAGCAAAAATTGAAAAAAAAAAGTATAAAAATGTATTCAAAAAGTTTAAAAGTTTTCAAAAAGTGGTGTAGAAAAATACGATTTCCCAATATATAAAATACTTGTGAATACTTGTTTATTAGTGAATGCTTATAATAAAAATCATTATCAACTTAAACAAAAATAATATATACGTTTATAATTTTTTTATCTGGAAAAAATGTGAAAAAAGCATGAGTAACTGCTACTCATGGTATTTTTAGCAAAAGTGCCAAAAAGTTTCGAACTTTTTTTTCTGATGTACGATACAAGGTCAATATTGACCTTAACCTCCGAGGTCAATAAGTATTCAAAAAAAAAAAAAAAAAAAAAAAAAAAAAAAAAAAGGGCTTCAGTAAAAATCACCCCCTCAATTTCATTTAACGGCCAAATTACCCTTCAAATCAACTGGTGAAAAGTGTAAAATTCATTTCATTTTGCACTTTTCACCTTTGGTCGTATTCAATTTACTTCATTTTTTATTCAATTTTAAAAAATTAATTTTACACTTTTCACCAGTTGATTTTTATTAAGAAAAAAACTTTTAAAAAATCATTTAAAAATTGAAAAAATGAAAAATGAATATTACCGGTAAAATTTAATGATTGAAAAGTAGTTATTATTTTAATTATAAAGAATTTGGTTTAATTAAATTTATAAAGATAAAATATTTGGTTAATGTTAGTATTAAATAAGCGTGAAAATTTGAGAAAGCGTTGGTGAAAGTATTATATTATTAATAAATGCAAAAAAATCAATTTTTCTTTAAATAATTATTTATGGAATATTTACTTTTTTCAATTCTAAAAAAATTCTTAATTTAATAATTAAAACTAATTGTTTATTCGTAAAATATAAAAATGAGCATGTTTTTTGAGTGGTAGCTTAGATATTTGAAAAAATGATGATATAGTGTTTTTCGTGATAAATTACCTTTAAATTGGTTTATTATGAATCATTTTAGAATAATAATATGGAGTAACATTGTTTTTCATGGGAATTTAATTATTTTTTAAATAAAAAATTAAATTTCAAATTGATTTGAGGTAATTTAAAATATTATAGTATCTAATTCTAAAATAATATTTGCAAGTAGAAATAGATTTTGTGTGATTAAAAAAATTGAATAAATAATTTTGTATAATATGATATTTAAGAATTGATAATTGAATTAGATTTGTACGTTTGATATATTGTTTTGAATATTTCTGAATGTTTTCAATTTTTTTTATCTCAATATTTGTGAATGTAATAAATTTTATATTTTTAATACTTTTTAATATATTTACCAAAAATACTTATGTTACTAAATTATACTTTAAAAGTATTGAATGTATATATAAGAGTATTTAAATATTCATTATAATATTTTAAATTAAAAGTTATTAATAAGATTTAAAAGTTTATATTATATTATTTTATATCTCAAAAAATAAACTTGTCTTTCAAAAAATAATTTTCAAAAAATTCAAAACGTATTTTTATAAATGGTTATATTCAAATTTATCAGTTAAGAATTAATGAGTATGAAATGTGAATTATTTATTATCTTTTATATTAATTTGAAGTTTGATAATTTGAAATTTAAATGTATTCTTTTTTTAACTAACATAAAAATAATCAAAGTATTTTTTAAAAAGTTTAATTTATTATAAACATTTGTATAGTGGTATAAAATAATCATCTGAAATTTTTGTAAACTTAGATTAATATTTATATCAATTTTAATTATTAACCGAAAATAAATTTAATTAATAATTTATTAATAAAATATTTAATTCTTATTTGATTTATATTTTACACCAAATATCTTTAATTTAACAAAATTGAATGAATTTGAATGAAATGAATATAATGATTTTTAATCTTATTTTATCTTTTTCTCGATAAAAAATGAAGTAAAATAAATTAAAACCAACAATTAGTTTTATAAATGAACTTTTTAAAGAATAAATTATATTTATTATTTCAAAACAACAATTCTAAACATATTTTTTAAGTCCAGATTTTATTTATCCAAATTATGGCTTTAAATTTTTAACTGAAGATTTATATTAAACCTTAAAGTTTATATGGTTAACGAAATAACTTAGTTTCTTTTTATTCATGATTATTAAAAATTAATTTGAAGATTCCAAAAACATTTTAGGCACATCATTCTTGTCATTACTTTTTATTAATATATTATAATATAAAAATTTAAATTTTAATTGTTAATAATCTTGAAAATAATACAAATTTTTAATAATATATTGCAATATTATATTTTATTATTTTTAAAAGAAATATTTTTCAAATAATTATAAAAAAAAATTTATCATTATTTTTATATCAAGATAATATTCGTTTTCCCATTGTTATTTTTGAATACTTTACATGTTATTTAAAATAGTTTGAAAATATATTTAATTTTCCTAGATTTACATTACATTTAATATATTATTTGTATAATAATATTTTTTCTATAATAAATATCCAATTATAATCATGATATGTTTATATTTATTAAGAGATAAAAGATTAATAAAAATTTCAAATAATAACGGTTATATTTAAATAATATTTTTATAATTTGCATTTATCTCAATAATATTATAAATAAATAAGTAAATATTAATCTTTTTTGAGAGAATCATTTATAAAATTGTTGTATAATGCATCATAAAGTCAAAATATTCAGGAATTTTGATTTTATTTTGGATTATGAAATCTGTATCTTATTTTTTAAAAGTTTATTGTGTAAGTTTATTATTTAAAGATGTATTGATTGACATTACATTTAACCTATCTATTTGAAAATTGTAATATTATTTATTTGCTAATAGGTAATTTACTTTATATTGGATTATAAGCAAATGATACAATTGTTAATTCTTTAATATTTTACTTATCTGTGATTGTAATACGTTTGGCTGTGCCTCCTTAACATCTGCCTAGAACTGATCTCACCTTCGATCTCTCTATGGATAGGTTCAATTATAATAATCATTATTTTAAATACAATAAAAATAACTTCAAAAATTTAATTATTTTTTATGTTGATTCAAGAACCGCTATTCTAGATTCGAGGGCTGCAATCTTTGCATCATATTCTGGTTTCAATACATAGTTGTCATTGATATACGCACGTGGAGTACTTTGCATCATATTCTGGTTTCAATACATAGTTGTCATTGATACACTTCTGAATAGCGAATTCCAGTCAAAGAATTCACAAGTACTCCACGTGCGTACTCAACGACTTTTTGGTCCAGAAATATTGACCGATATCTTTCACCAACAACAGAAAAAGTGCTGAGTATTGTTTTTTTGACTTCATCACTGTCATCAGGAACTAAAACATGTTCTACAAATAACGATCTCATTTCAATAACACGTCTCAAAGCTGGCATCTCACAATGCATGATCCCTTGTATAAGCAATTCACGTAAAATTCCTCGAATTTCAGGATCAAGATTTAGACTTCCTGTTTTGGCTGAAATTGCCATAAAAAAATTATCTCTCAAATCCTCAGGAAGTGATAACGGTTTTCGACCATTTATACTTAAAATAAATCGACCTGCAACATAACAAGAAAGAGCCTTAAAATCCTGCAATGAATGATCATTGCGAAAATCCAAAGGAGGGATTAACATTTCCTTAAAAAAAGTTTTATCGAAATACGGAGAGTTTTCAGGATAATTATCGATTACGTAAGCTATGTCACGAATTAAAATTTTTGTATTGTAAGGTGGATTTTCTATGGCAATCAATCCTTTAGCAATGCTATGTTCACATTCTCCTTTGCCATTAAAAATTTCGAGAGCTTTCATATACAACTTCTCATCAAATTCCTCTGCTTTAGAAGCTTTTTCTGCAAAAGAGATAAGGATGGTTTCTAACCTATATGCTGAATATCGTTCAAATTCCTGGTTCATGGATATTACAGAAGCATTAGCGTCACTTAAATCCAATTCGTTTGATTTGCTCACGTTATCTTGACCATTTGTGATCTGTTTTTTTGCTTCAGTATTTTCTGGGGGATCATCCTCCATGTGAGTTGTGTACGTCATTTTCTAGTAAGTAATTTTTATATCAAATTTTCAATATTGAAAGTTTTTTAATACAAATATAGTATTGGTAATATCTTATCATTTAGAAAATATTTTTATAAGTATTTAAATAAAATAAAAAAGATTTTTATTAATATCTAAAATAATAAATTTTAATAATAAATAAATAATAATTTTCAAGATAAAAAGTAGAATGTTTTTCAAAAAAAAAAAAAAAAAAAAAAGAGGTATTCACGAAGAGATCTAGCCCATGAAATTTATTATAATTAGTATATATTATTATTTTTATATAATTTTATGCATTTAATTTCAAGATATATCAAAAACATATTTTTGTATGGAAAAACGATGATAATGTTTCAAAAAAAAATTTATTTGAAAATAATATCTATTAATTCTCTATTTATTTTTTTTATATAATGTATATTAATAATATTATTTATGTATATATTATATTGTTTCATATATTTATAAAATATATTAATTATTATTTTGATCAAAAGATAAGATAATTAGTTTTAAATGAAATATTTAAAATTAATCAAATTTGAATCTCTACTGTATGTCATGTTATATAAAAATAAATCATTTTAATAAGATAAAAGATATCTTTTGCACCAATATTTAAGACAAAAGGGAGTATCTTGAAAGGATGAAAGCAATACAAAATGCTGTCCTAGAATTTATTGATAATGAAAATGAACGAAGTTTTGATGATATAGTTTCATTATTAGATTATCAAAAAACTCATAAAGATGCTCATGAACTCAAATCAATTTTATATTTGATTTCTAAAATTTCTGAAAATCACCATCGTGTTCCATCTTTTTTTGAGAAAATTCAAAAAATCCTTGATTATCTTAAACCAGATATCAAACAGTCTTTTTCAAATTCTGAAATATATAATATTTTTAAAGGGAACAATAGAATTCTTTTACTTCTTATTGATGAAGAAATTTTTACTATGGATGAAAGTATCTTTAAACTAATAACAGAAAAAGACTATTTTTACCCAGAGATTCATAAGAATGACAAAAACATAGAATTACCAGATAATTTTGAAGAAAAACGGCGAATTGGTGAAAACGATTCAAATATTTGTGAAATAATTCGAAATGATCAAATTGATGATTTCATCATTAATTTCCATAAAAATGTATTTTCACTCACAATGAACATTGAGCCTTCGATTTTTGAAACCAATTCATTTTTAATTAAAAGAAAACCAACGATCGTTAAATATACGTTATTTTGTGGATCAATTCAAATCTTTAGTTTTTTATGTCAAAATAATATTAAATTGGAGCCATCAGATTGGATTTATGCTATTCATGGTCGAAATCCAGAAATGATTCAATTTTTAAAAGAAAATAAAATTTTACCTAAAGATGAAACATATCAAGAATGTTTAAATGAATCAATCAAATGTCATCATAATGAAATTGCGACTTTTATTAAAGATAATTTATTAATTGAAAAAGAACCTCCAAAAAATGATTCAAATGATGACATTTTGAGATATAAATATGATGAAACTTGTTTTGCTTTTAATTATTATAATTTTGACTTTATTTCTGAAGATGTTAAAGATCCAATTTGTTTCTTTTATGCTGTTGACAATGGTTATTTTAAACTTGTTGATTATTATTATAAGAATATGACAGAATTTTTAAATCGAATAATAATTTCAATGGTTTATTTTAAAACAATTCAAAAGTGTTTAGATTTTAATATAATTTCAAATAAAAAAATTTTATAAAATTAATATTCATATTAGGTTATTATAGATATTATACAGACAAAAATTTTTATAAAGTTAACAAATTCAACACTCATCAAAAATTATATTAAATTATAAAAGATGGGAATCAGCTAAACATGTAGATTAGTTTCTGCCTTTCTATACGATATAATTATTTATAAGCATAAATTGCAGAATATATTTGATATAACATTATCATAATTGTAGATTGTATTTTTGGTATCTCAATTATTGCTAGTTTTTGTTTTATTGTAATGTCATAAATTTATTTACCACTTATATTTTTTTTTACTAATAAAATAATTTTTTTTGCATAAAATATCTCATTTTTCGTTAAAATCCCATTTTTTTAGCAAAAAAGTTCGAGATAGGCAAAAAATAAAAATTTCGGAAAACAGACCAATTTTGGAAAAAAAAGAATTTCCTATTATCATCGAGTTTTCGGAAAAAAGATTAGTTTTGAACAAGCTTTTTTTTTTTTTTGGAAAACCCTCTATTATTAATTGTATGAACTTATACATTTATCTGAAGTAATGCTTGTTTAAATGAACTATATGACAACTTTCAAATTTTTCATCCATTGACAAAAATAGAAATTCGACGTATTTTTAAAAAAAAAAAATTAATAATAATATTGCTTGAATCTCTGTATTTCAGTTTCCATTAACTTCTGCAAGTTCATAATATCGAGCTGCTTCACTTTTATTCATCGCTATTCCATCTCCTGTATCAAGCTTTTTTGCATATTTCCGTATCGCCTCAACATATCCTTCATCAGCCGCAAATTTGAAATATTGAGCTGCTTCTCTTTTATTTATTTCGATTTCGTCTCCTTCATCAACCATCAACGCATAATTAAAACTAGCTAAAACATGCTTTTTATCTGCGGCGAGCTTAAAATAATGAGCTGCTTTTCTCTTGTCCATGTCTATTCCATCTCCTTTTAGAAGCATTTCTGCATAGTTAAACATTGCAGTGACATTCCCTTTATCTGCTGCAAGTTTAAGGTAATGAGCTGCTTCTTTCTTGTTCTTCTCAATTCCATCTCCTTTGAATAACATGAATGCATAGTTGAACATTGAGTCAACATGGCCTTTATCAGCTGCTTGTTTATAATATTTAGCTGCTTTTTTCTTGTCCATTTTAATTCCTTCTCCTTTGGAAAGCATTTCGGCATAGTTAAACATTGATTTCGCATCTCCTCTATCAACTGCAAGCTTAAGGTATCGAACTGCTTCTTTCTTATTCATCTCAATTCCATCTCCTTTGAAAAGCATGAATGCATAGTTGAACATTGAATCAACATTTCCTTTATCTGCTGCAAGTTTGAAATATTTAGATGCTTTTTTCTTGTTCTTTTCAATTCCATCTCCTTTGAAAAGCATCAGTGCATAACTGAACATCGATTCAACATATCCTTTGTCCATTGCATTTTTGAAATATTTTGATGCTTCAATTTTATTCTTTTCAATTCCATCTCCTTTTAATAGCATTTCTGCATACTTATGCATTGCAAATACATAGCCATCATCAGCAGCATTTTTATAATATCGTGCTGTTTCATATTTATTCATTTCGATTATGTTTCCTTCTTCAAGTATAAGAATATATTTGAATGCTGCTTGAGGATTTCCTTGATCAGCTGCAAGTTTAAAATATTTGGCTGCTTCATTTAAATTTGTTTTTATTCCATCTCCTTTTGAAAGCATGATTGCATAATTAAACATTGCCTGAGAATTTCCTCTATCTGCTGCAAGTTTATAATATATAGCTGCTTCTTTCTTATTGGTTTCTATACCATCTCCTTTAAAAGACATATTTGCATAAATGAACATTGCTTCAGCATTTTCTTGATCAGCAGCAAGTTTATAATATTTGGCTGCTTCTGGCCTGTTTATTTCAATTCCATCTCCTTTAAAAGTCATATTTGCATAATTGAACATTGCCTGAGGATTTCCATTATCAGCTGCAAATTTATAATATCTAGCTGCTTCTGGCTTGTTTGTTCCTATTCCATATCCTTTGTAATTTATATTTGCATAGTTATACATTGATGTTACATTACCTTTAATTGCTCCCATTTTATAGTATTTAGCTGCTTCTTCAATGTTCTCTGGTATACCATCAGCATTCGCAAGCATATTGGCATAGCTTAGCATTGCTATAACATGCTTTTTGTCTGCTGCAAGTTTATAATATCTGGCTGCTTCTGGTTTGTTTATTTCTATTCCATCTCCTTTGTCAAGCATTACAGCATATTTGAACATTGAAAAAACTTGTCCTTTATCTGCCGAAATTTTAAGATTTAGTGCTTGTTCTTCTTTGCTCTCCTCAATTTCATCTCCTTTTGAAATTAAGGAAGAAAATTTTAATAATATGTCTGAATTTCCTTTTTCTGTGGAATTTCTAAGATACCACGCTGCTTCTTCTTTGTTTTTTGTAATTCCATCTCCAAAATAAAGCATTTTCACATAATTAAATATTGATTCAGAGTTTCCATGATCAGCTGCAAGTTTATAATATTTGGCTGCTTCTGGTTTGTTTATTTCTATTCCATCCCCTTTGTCAAGCATTACTGCATATTTGAACATAGATAAAACATGTCCTCCATCTGCTGCTGTTTTAAGATATTCAGCTAATTCTTCTTTGTTTTCTATTTTATCTCCTTGATCAGCTGCAAGTTTATAATATTTTGCTGCTTCTTCCTTGTTTACTCCTATTACATTTCCTTTTGAAAGCATACTTGCATAATTAAGCATTGATATCAAATGACCTGTATCTGCTGCAAGTTTATAATATTTGGCTGCTTCTGGTTTGTTTGAAATTATGCCATCTCCTTTGTCAAGCATTACTGCATATTTAAACATAGATAAAGCATGCCCTCCATCTGCTGCTATTTTAAGATATCGAGCGAGTTCTTTTTTGTTTTTCACATTTACAATACCTTCTGAAATCATAACACTATATTTAAACATTGATTTTACATTTCCTTGATCAGCTGCAAGTTTATAATATTTTGCTGCTTCTTCCTTGTTTGTTTCTATTACATCTCCTTTTGAAAGCATACTTGCATAGTTAAGCATTGATAGTACATGACCTTTATCTGCTGCAAGTTTATAATATCGTGAAGCTTCTTCCTTGTTTGTTTCTATTCCATCTCCTTTATAAAGCATTAAAGCATATTTAAGCATAGATAAAGCATGTCCTCCATCTGCTGCTATTTTAAGATATCGAGCGAGTTCTTCTTTGCTTTCTTCTTTTATATCTCCTTTTGAAACCATAACAGCATATTCAAATAATGAGTCCGAATTCCCTTTTTCTGCAGAGAGCTTGAAATACCGAGCTGCTTCCTCTTTGTTCTTTGCAATTCCATCTCCATTATTAAGCATATTCGCATATTTAAACATTGATTCAGAGCTTCCTTGATCAGCTGCAAGTTTATAATATTTTGCTGCATCTTCCTTGTTTTTATCTATTCCATAGCCTTTTTCAAGCATTACAGCATATTTAAACATAGATAGAACATGTCCTCCATCTGCAGCAATTTTGAGATATCGAGCTAATTCTTCCTTGTCAGGTTCATTAATATTTCCTTCTGAAATCATAACTGCATATTTAAGCATTGATTCAGCATTTCCTTGATCGGCTGCGAGTTTATAATATTTGGATGCTTCTATTTGGTTTGATTCTATTCCATCTCCGCTTTTAAGCATTTCTGCATACTTGAACATTGACAAAACATGTCCTTTGTCAGCTGAAAATTTGAGATATCGAGATAGTTTTTCTTTGTCTTCTTCTTGTACTTCTCCTTCGGATAAAAGGACTCCATATTTGAACATCGATTCTTCATTACCTAATTCTGATGCTTCTTTATAATATTTCGCGGCTTCATGCTTGTTTATTTCAATTCCTTCTCCTTTTAAAAGCATATTCGCATAGCTATTCATTGATAAAACATGCCCTTTATCGGCTGCAAGTTTAAAATATTTCGCTGCTTCTTTCTCATTCTTTTCAACTCCTTCGCCTTTTGAAAGCTTAACTGCATATTCAAACTGCGAGTCAGCATCACCTTTGCCAATTTCCAGTTTTTCAATGGTTATTTCTCTTTTTAATCCTAATGAGCAAATTTTATCATATACATGTGAATAAAAAGAATTCCCCATAAATTTTTCTTTGATTTCATTCGAATATTCATAATAAAATTCATTCAATTTGTTTTCATATTTTTGAACTTCTTCAATTTTAACGTCAAAAAATTCTTCCTTGTGAATTTCAAGAATTTCAATGATATCTGAAAAATTCGTTTTATTTGCTTCATTTGTTTCATCTGGGGTAAAACATTTCTGAAGAAGTTCTTTGTGCCATTCATTTTTAATATTTTCAATATAATTTTCGTTATTAAATTGTTGTCCGGTGATCAATTCGTAAAATATTTTAGAAAATGAAAATAATTCTTTCGAATTGTTGCTTGATCGTTCAGTTGTCAATGTTTCATTCACATCATTCAATGGAATCATAATTTGTGGGAAAAAATATTCATCAAGATAGATGTCGTTCATTTCAAATTCGTTAAGAAAATAAATATTGTGAATATTGAGGAAATGGATTGAATTTGCAAGTCCATACAAAATGATGTAAATGTTCGTGTCTGAAAATGGATTTTTCTTAATTAATTTTAATTCATTCAACCTACCGATAACTTGATATTCATTTATCACTGTCAGACGAGGATATTCTTCAAAATAGAAAATTGTCATTAATCCAGGATGTTTTGACATTTTTTTCAAAATTTCAAAATTAGATTCAAAAACAATTCTTTCCTCATTTATTTTGAATGATGTGTTTAAAATTGTTTGAATGAATCTTTCATTTGTTTTTGGATTCATGATTAGTGAAATCGAACTTTTTGAATTGTTTTCAATTTCTGAAACAATTTCAAATTCTTCAATTGTCATCACTTTAGTCGTTTCATCACAAAAATTGTCGCAAAGATTAACAACACTTGAAGGAAGACTGATGCTTTTAATCGATGTGTTTAAAAATGAATATGGTTCAATCGTTTGAAGTTCTGAGTCACGAGGAATTTCAACATGTTGAAGATTTTTGCATTTAAAAAAGGATCCTTCACAAATTTCTGTTACATGCGGTGGAATTGAGACACTTTCAATACTACTCTCTGAAAATGAGTAGCGACCAATACGTTTAATAAATGAAGGAATAATTATCTTTTTAATATCACGACGGACAAAAAGAAGATTATCATAGTCATCGCTTCGTTTGTCAATCTTACCAATAATCATTTTGTTGTCAATGTTCATCAGGTGAAGGTTATTTGGCATGATCGTAATTATTTTGAGTTTAGATGCTCCTCGACAAAAACTTTCTTCCAAATTTATAACACTCGATGGAATAAAAAGACTTTCAATGCTCGAAAATGTAAAAACATCTTTTTCAATCGTTTCAACTTCAGAATCTTTTGGGAATTCTATGGAATAAATCGTTCTTGAATTTCGAAATGATCCTTCTTTGATACTTTTAACAATAAATTCTTCATTATTATATTTGATTGATTTTGGGATTAATATATCACCACTCGCTTTGTCATTATTAACTACACAAGCTGTTTTATTTTCTTCATTGATGCTAAATATTAAATTATTTTGTTTAATACTTTTCATTCTCTTTTTCAAAGGATAAAAATTTATTTTGACGGTTTTTTGAATGAGTTTATAATAAAAAATTATCTCGACGGTTTTTGGTCAAATATAGTTCAAATTTATTTTTCTTTGATTGAAATTCTTCAATTTTTTATTGATTATATTTCAAATCAATAAAAATATTCACAAAAGATATGAGGAATATAATATATTCAATGGAAACAGTTTTATTTTGTTTACTCAAGAATATCTTTTTCTATAAAAAAATATTTTATTTTCAATGATCAATGCGTATAATATTGATTTGATTAATAACTTTTTTCATTATAGACTATCTTAATTAAATGAGAAAATATTTGAAAATTCGAGATCTTAAAAAAACAATTTTATTTCACATTTCACTTTTAAGAATCTCGATATTTCCGATATCAGTTTTCCATATAAATAATTCATTAAAATAAGCAAAAAAGTGAAAAATCTGATATGTTTTAAATTTCAGTTTCCATTAACTTCTGCAAGTTCATAATATCGAGCTGCTTCACTTTTATTCATCGCTATTCCATCTCCTGTATCAAGCAAGTTGCAAGTCAAAATCATAAAGAAGCCAATTTTACAGGGTGTTCGATAATGACCAGGAATCACTCCAATTAAAAGATAAAAAATTGATTTCATATGATATAATAAACAAGCAAATTGTATCTCGGTGTGATCTATGATGAAGATCAAATATATTTGATAATAAAAAATAATTTTTAGAATTTTTTATAAATATTATGACCATATGTATTATTTACTGAATATATCATTAATTATTGAATCAATAGAAAATATTTTAAATTTAAATTTAGGAAATTATGATCTTATCAATTATTAATTCATATTGAAGGTATTTTTGAGTTTTTAAGAAGAAAACTTTGGTTTTAATTGAGGATATTTGTCATAAAATTCTTCCAAAACTCCTTCATTTACACTTTCATTTTTAACTTATTTTAAATAATGAGGTGCTTCCTCCCAATGCTTTTCAGATTCCATATGAGAATAGCATTCACCATTTGAATTAAAGCCTTTACCACAATAATTACAAAAAACACGTCCACACCGACAATGAATATGGTTGCATGCTGAAGACTTTTCAACCATTTCATGACAAAAAAGACATTCACGACATCCTCTTGGAATAATAGGGATTTCACATTTGCCTTTTTCATGCCATATTAATAAAATGAATATTTTTATAGAATTTTAAAGAACTAAGATATTCGTCATCATTAATTGATGAAGCATTTAATAGTCCATATGTATATGTATTACGACAAGATAAAGCAGCATAATTGATTAAGTTTTCTGTCTCATTTTTAACATAATTGGAAATTCCAGAAAATATCTAAGGACAAAAATTCTATTCTGGTTTTTTGGCTGTATATATCGTTTATATAGATATTTTTATTTTTTTTAAAAAAAAAAACTAATCTGAAATGTAGTCGAAATTCTTTATTTAAAAAAAATTCTGATTTTTATATCTTATTTAAACCAAATAAACATTAAACTTTAAAATATATTTCGATTTTCTAAATTATTTCCAAATAAACACATTGCTTTTTAAAAATTTGAAAAATATTAATTGAAGTAATTATTTTATAAGTGGGGTGAATAACCATATTATCTTGAGATATATGATTAAATTTGAAAGAAAGCTATTATTTCCTTCCACTTAATTATCAAATTTGAGATATTGCTTTGATTTGTAATTTGAATAAATTTGAATGAATTGAATTTTGAAAGATCTCTAACAAATCATCTTATCTATTAAACAAAAAAATACATCAATGAATATTTATGCTCATTTTTTCATTATCATGATTTGCTGATATTTAAAAATATTTTTAAATGAAATAAAAAAGAGATCACTATTCAGTGGAATTAAAAAAGTGAATTGAAATTTATGATACGCTAAATCAAATTCAATGAATATTTACAATTTTGAATGAAATCAAAAAAAAAAATTTAATTTTAACTCATTTTTGATTATTTTTTAATTTGATGTTTACATCTTTATTTATCTTATTAACTAGTTGTGAGACAAAAAAAATTTGTTTGACAACAGAATCATCAGATTGGTCATGTTATGATGGAATATCAATAACAAATGTAGATAGCAGCACAGATTTATCAACAAAAATTTCAGAAAGTATAAGTGAAGCAGATACAGATATTTCAATCTCTTTAAGTGGAAGTTTCGAGTATGATTTTCCATTAAACTTATTTAATGATAAGAAAGTTGCAATTAAATTTTCTTCATCATCTTCAGGCAAATTTGATACTTCAAATATCAACAATATCGATGTAACTTTGGATGGATCTTCAGGTTACAGTAATATAAATGTAAATTTATATGGCACATCAATTAATGATATTCAATCGTCATTGACTCTTAACCAAATTACAATAACATCAGATTCTACTGAAATTCAATTAAAAGCATTTGTTACAAATTCAAAATCAACTATTCCATTTACTAAAATTACATGCAACAAATTTGATTTTACTGGTTCTTCTAACGCCGAGATTACAATAAGTGATAACGATATTGATATCGATAATAAACAAATTTCAATTACTGGTGAAAATCCAAACGTTTCAGTAACATTGTCTTCATCATATAGTTTGATAATTAACAACCAGGCGACAAATTCAATAGTTTCTTATTTTTGTTTTAAATCAATCAAATCAATAACTTTTAACGGAAATGATTTTGTTGACACGAATAAGTTTTATTTTACTGAATGTTACCAAATAATAACAAACATTGGCTTAATTGCAATTTCATCAATAACTATGCCTTCTAGTTCATACAGTACTTATGATTTTCAGATTAATCCTCAAAAAGATCTTAATATCAAAGGATTAATTGCACTCACCTCAACCAATAACTTAAAAATTAATAAAGCCAATGATCCAGCAATCAGAAATAAAGTTAATATCGAATCATTAACATTAAACACAGGAAAAATCCAATTAGTAAGCTCATTAATAGATTTAACGATTGATTCATTTTTATTTGGTTCAGAAACACTTCCAATTATACCATGTGTTGGCCTAGAAGGAACATCAACTATAACTGCAAATCAAGTTACATATAGTGGATCAAACTCTTTAACTTTTAACTCAATAAAGATAAATCTTGATTTTACAGGTGATCAATCAGATGAAACATTATCAACATTAATGAGTCAAGATTGGAACATTGCTACATTTAAGTCATTCACAACTGCACCAGCTGTTGAAAAATTTGGTGAAGTAACTTTTAATCCAAACACAATATATGGATTCAAAGATGATTCGACTGTTTTAACAGTTAAATCATTAGTTTCAGATGATTATGTTGTTTCAATTCATGTTGATTCTTTTTCAACTATTCCAATGTTACTTTGCTATACAGATTCATCAAGTTGTTCTGAAGGAACCATTGTTAATGATCTTTCAACATTACCTGACATTATACCAGCAGGACAGAAGATCATTAATTTGACAATAAAAAAGAATGTCGATGCACTTGATCTTTCTACATTAAAAACTACTGGCTCGATGTTTACAATAGCTCTCTCTGGATATACATATTATTCCATTGGCTCAATTAAGTTAAGTGAATCAACTGAAAATGCACCAATTGATCATTTGATATTTAATAAAATCACATTTGGAACTGGTTCTTTTCAATTAAATGCAAAAGAAATCACTTTCACAGAAAGCAAAGTTTCTTCTTCAACACCTGAAATTACAATAAATGAGCAAAGTGTTGTCAATACTGATACTACATCATTGCAAGCCTTAATCGCATATATAACAGGTTCTCTTCCTTTGACCAATATAAATGGAATCGCAAGTTCTGATATCCGTTCTTTTGAAATAAAAGATGATGTATACTTTTTTGAAGATTCAAATGGAATGAATCTTTATAGCTACATGACAACAGAAAAGTTACCTAAAGTTGTTTTTAATGTCAAAGTTGGAAGCTTTTTCTCCAATGACTTTTCGTTTACTTATAAAATATCAAAAGCGACAATTGATCATGTTGGCTTTAAATTTTTGCCCCAATCTTCATCATCATCTGATGGTCAAATCACTGTTACTTTTAGTGATTTGGATAAAATTGTTAAAGCCAATAAAATTTCTATTGATTTTGGCGATTTCAAAAATGGAATTATTGATCTCAATAATTCTCCCTTACAGAGTTATTTGGAATTTATTGGAGAAGATATTCAGATCAATAATCAAGGAGTTGGCTCAAATAGTAACTTTTGTGCATGCAAAGAAAAGCCTTGTTCCGAATGTTCTGAAGGTTCTGTACAAATTTTATATGATGAATTAACTCAGAAAATTTCTCAGGTAACAGAAGAAAAAGTTCAAATTACAATTGTTGGTTCAAATGATGATAGCGTTCCTGTTCTTTCTTTAACTGCTGCAGATAACAAAGATACAATGATAACTGGTGCTGGAACAAATCCAAAAATACAAATCGATTGCACTACATCATTTACGAATGAAGAAAAAACTTTGGAATTCTATTCAATCACGATTACTGCAAAATCGCCAGAAAATAATCTTAAGTTAACAAATCTGAAATTAAACCAAGACGTAATCGTTGATTCTTCATTTAATGAAAATCAAATGACTGTTGATTCACTCAATTGTGATGTTTCTCAACTTGCTTTGAAATCAATTTTGGTTTCAAAATCATTGGTTTTAACTGGAAATGCTGCTGATTCTAGTTCAAATACAAAAGTAAGTTTCTCTTCTTCATCAACATTTGCGTATGTTTTACCTAATTCAATTACTATTAATGAATGCAAACTAGTTTTTAATAATCTTGAATTTGATTTAACCAATGTGTCTCCTGCATTTTCTATGTCTTCAGAAACTACTGATTTCAACATCATTGGTAACAATGGCAATATTGATGGAATTGCCAAAGATATTACATTTGAAAAAAGTAATACATTAAATTCTGTTCATTTTAGTGGGACATGGACAAATGAACATCCTTCAAAATTCATTGTTTTCAATGAATTGGCATCTGATCTATATTTGAAATCTGAGAATATTCCGTTGACAGCATATATCACTAACTTTAAGAAAATTGTTTTAGAAAAGGAAACTGTCAGTGTGCGAGGTAAAATAACATTAAAAGGAGACATGTTTTCTAGTACTAAATATTCAATATCTTCTTCATTAACAGAAAAAACAACATTCATTGTTAATGAAATTGGTTCCGCTTCTAATACTGTGTATCTTGAATTTTCTACGTCAAATATTGACATTGTAATTGACACCTTAATCAGTGAATCAAGTTGGGATCAAATTAAATTCTATTTATTATTAGAGCCAACAAGTGAAAATACAGTTCGAGTTATAAACAAAATTGACAGCCCTCAATTCCAATATAATATCCGTTGTATAGTTAATGGTAACCTAGAAGACCAAAACATAATAGATTTTATAAGCAAAAATCACACCTTAATAGTGCTACATGATGAAAGCACAGTTAGATCTCCAAGCAGTGACAGTTTGACTTTTGAATCCAACATTCCAGTAATTAACAGCAAAAACTTCAATATTGTAGTTGATGAGAATTGTTTAATTTTTTATACAATTAAAAATCCTTTTGAAGCTGATATTGAATTATATTATGGATCCTGCATTAGTTCATCATGCCCAGGACAAGAAATCACAAACAACGATTTCTCAAATATCGAAAATATCATTCAAGTTAAAAACTCTAATGTTACAATAGTTTTCTACAATACTATCTCAGCAGATGTATTTCTAGATTTATCAAAAGAAGGAGTAAGCATTAATTTATTGACCTTGAAGAAATATCAATTTTCAACCGATGATTTAATAAATATACCAATTAAATTTGGATCTTCAGTTTCAAATTTATATGCAGAAAAGGTTACAATGACAGTTCAAGAAAATGATGATTTTGTTATTCAAAATGTAACATTAAAAGAGTCCTTGTTTAGTTCACCTTCTAATTATGCTCATTTAAATACATTAACTGTTGATAAATCATCAATTTTATCATCAGGCATTACAGAATTTAGTAATGAAATCAATATAATTATTAACACAGCTTCTTATTTGTCGATTGATTTTACCAAAACTGGAATTAAGATAATCGACACCTATACAACAGAAAAGTCAATTGAATTAAATGTTGAAAAATTCCCACATGCAAACATAAGAATGACTGAAAGTAACTCACCAACAATAAATCTAGAAGATGGAGTTACTGAACTTCATCAAGTTAATTCATTTGTAATTGATTCTTCAACAATTTACCTTGGAACCAATTGGAATCAATTAACTTCTTCATCATTAGTTAAGTATACACTAAGCAAATCCGAAAGCGAAATTCAAGTTGTTACAAGTTCTTTTCCATTTGAATCATGGGAATTAATGTATAAATCAACAATTGGATTTGCTTCTAGTTTATCTCCTTATACATTCTCTAATCAATTAGTTCTTGATAATAAGAATATTGCATTCACTACATCTGTACCTAATACATTTGGTGAATATACAATCACTTTTGAAGATGTGTTAATGTCAGGAGATTCTTCAATTTCAAGAGTTTCTAGTAGTTCTACACAAGGAAAATTAAATATCAACAAACTACTTGTCCAAAAAGGAACAGCCAATGTTGATAATGCATTCTTAATTAGTGAAATTACTATTGAACCTGAAGGTGTTATGAATGGCCAATTTACAATTGATGAAAATTTGGAAACTTTAAATATTGAATGGGACTTAAATAAAATTGCTTTATTTTCCCCATCGTCTTTGCAAACTAATGCACCTCAAACAATTAATGTTATTTATAAAGGTTCTTCAATTGATGAAAAAATCGATGAATTTAATTCATTTTTGTCCAATGGAGTTGTGATTATGAAAAACTTAGATTTAACTAAAGTGAACAATATTCATTTCAAATCAGAAAATGTTAACCAATTCTGTGATGGAGATAAATTAGCTTTAGAAATAAAAACAATTAATGATAATGAAATACAACTAGTTTTGACTAAAACTTTATCAGAAAACGATGATCAATCCAATTCTCAAATAGAGTCAAGCTTGGAAATAGAATCTAGCTCTGGTGAGGAGTCAAGCTCAGAAGAAGAGATATCAAGCTCTAATGAAGAAATTTCAAGCTCTGATGAAGAAGTAATTTCAAGCTCAGATGATGAAATTTCAAGTTCAAATGAAGAAATTTCAAGCTCTGATGAAGAAGTAATTTCAAGCTCTGATGATGAAATTTCAAGTTCAAATGAAGAAATGTCAAGCTCTAATGAAGAAGTAATTTCAAGCTCTGATGATGATATCTCAAGCTCTAATGAAGAAATTTCAAGCTCTAATGAAGAAATTTCAAGCTCTAATGAAGAAGTAATTTCAAGCTCTGATGATGAAATCTCAAGTTCAAATGAAGAAATGTCAAGCTCTAATGAAGAAGAAATTTCAAGCTCTGATGATGAAATCTCAAGTTCAAATGAAGAAATGTCAAGCTCTAATGAAGAAGAAATGTCAAGCTCTGATGATGAAATTTCAAGCTCTAATGAAGAAATTTCAAGTTCTAATGAAGAAATGTCAAGCTCTAATGAAGAAGAAATATCAAGCTCTTATGATGAAATTTCAAGCTCTGATGATGAAATTTCAAGTTCTAATGAAGAAATTTCAAGTTCTATTATAGAAGAAATTTCAAGTTCGAATGAAATAGAAGTTTCAAGTTCAATTGTAGAAGATGTTTCTAGTTCAGATGAAGAGATATCAAGTTCAAATAATGAAGAAGTTACATCAAATGATGAACAATTAACTAGTTCTGAAAAAGAAGAGAGTATTTCATCTGATTTGAATATTCCTGAAGAATCATCTTCTGAAGAAATAATTCCAATACCAGTTAAATATGCCCCAATCATTGATGATTCATTTTCATCTTCGGGAAGTACAATACTATTCACTGAAAAAGGATATAATGATAATGATAAATTTATATCTACTGAAAACAATAAAAAAGATATCTTGCTGATTCAATCTGAAAAGAGCCATATAAACATAGCCACAAGTCAGTCTGGAAAGCCAAATTCTGCCTTATTTGTTTCTCCAAAAGAAAAAAATGCAATTATTACTATTTCATCCCCAACAGATGGAAGTGACAACTATGGAACTGGAGAATTTGGCGTTCATGCAAATTCAAACAATCCAACAATAAATCTGCCACAAACAAAAGTTCCTTTAAATATTTTCAGCAACCAAGAAAGCACAATTGACATCAAGTTAACCAATAATAATGATAAAATAAGATTATTAGAATCTAGTTCTACACAGATTCAACTCAAAAAGCTCACAATAAGTGGTGGTGAACTCCAAATGAAAGTATCAAAGGAGACAACTGGAATTTCATTTGAAGAAGTAGAGACATATTTGAATGGTTCATTTAATGCTTTGAGCGATTATGAACAAACAGAAATATTAATTGGTTCATTATCATTATATCATTATTCAAATATCCAAAGTTCCAATGTTTACTTTAATGAATCAATTGAAATAAACTCTCATTCAAGTATTGAAATCACAAATAAAGCAAGATTTAGTGGAATAACAAAAATAGAATTGAGTGAATCATCATTCATTGAATTTGGACAATCAGAAATAGAAGGAATTTGTAAAGAAATCAGGATTAATAAAGAAAAATCTATTAATCAATTAGAAGATGAAATTGAAGTTAAATTAATATGTGGAGCAAACTTTGATTGTTCATCATGGAAACAAAAATATATTGAGGATGATTTGTATAAGTATGCAAAATGCTCAAGAAATTCAAACAACAATGAAATGTGCCTTATTGCTAGTAATAAAGCAGAACCTTCAGCTAAAAAGAAATCACTTTCAGGTGGTGCAATTGCAGGAATTATTATTGCTGTTATTGTTGTTGTAGCTGTAATTGTTGGAATTGTCGTTTGGAAAAAGAAAACTGGACGTGTTGGTTATGATCAAGGTTTTTCAGCAAATGAAGATTCCATTGACTTATAAATCCATGCCTAATGTTCTTTATTATTTGGTTCATTAATGAAATTATACATTAAATAATATAGATAATATAATTAGAAGTCATTTATAAAATACCATACATATAAAATAAATTTTCTTTTTAGATGTTAATTTGAAAATTTTCAATATATTTACTAACTAATCCTTGAAAATGTATTCAAATTTGAAATAAACATTTTCTCTTAAGAGAAAATGCTATTATTCTGTATTTAGGTTTTAAAAAATATTTATAAGAACTTAATTGCAATTAATAATCATATGATTTGAGTTTGTGTGGCAATCCAAAAATGATTGTGATATTATTTTTTATTTTTGAAAACGTTTCGAACTTTTGGAGGAATATATTATTGTAATTATTAAAAAAACGATAAATTTATAATATGATTTCTTCAAAATGTATATATTGGTGGAAATCACAATTAATATTTCAATAATAATCTTGTAAAATGTTGCTAGATATAGCAAAAAAATGTGTATAGTAACGAAAATAACGTATTTTGGATTTTTCAATATTTTGAAAATATCCACCAAATTATTTATTTTTTTACATTGTTCTCTTATAAATATTTATTAATATCGCAATTAGGCTCTAACATTTGAATTTTAAAGGGAGATTTTGAACTTTTTTAATATTATTATAATTAGAATATCTTTCCTATCTAACATTATTTGAGAAAGAATTAATAAATATAATACCTTATTCTGTATCATATATTGATATTAGCATGCTCCTGAGGTATATATTTAAAAATGAACTAAAAGTTATGGAATTTAAATATGTGTACAAGGTGATCATTTCCCATGATTTTATATAATTATTATTGTTTTTAAATATAATATATATATTAATAAATATATATAATATAATAATAAAAAAGTATTCTTTTTATTTTAGGATAAAAGTAAATTTATATTTATTGTTATTTGAATTCAATATAATCGTATAATTTTAAAATGACGATTATTAATGATTATTTATTCACCATATAATATCGGTTATTTAATAAGGTGAATATTTAATCTTATATTAATCGTTATAACGGATTTCATTTTACTCAAGGTTAATTATTCACCTTTATATAATCAAAATAACGGATTTTTTTTTACTCGAGGTTAATTATTGACTATAATATTATCGAAATAACGACTTTTATTTTACTCGAGGCTAATTTTTAACCATCATTCTATCGTAATAACGACTTTTATTTTACTCGAGGCGAATTATTAACCATATATTTATCTGAAATATTATTTTTTTGAACTTTATTTATCTTCATATTTTCTGAAATATATATGATTAATATTTTTTATTAAATTAAAATAAGAATATAAAGATATATATATTTATATAATATATATTTAATTCTTAAAAACACCAAGATAATTAAATTTATTTATAAAAAATCAAAATTTTTAAGTATTTCTCTAAAAATACCGAATAATTATTTAATATAAGAATTAATCGCATATTAAATAATA